>BQNB010011786.1:66799-80584 GCA_026074375.1 Tanacetum coccineum | reverse complement strand
AACCCGACCACACCCTTTGGTTACAACAAGCCAAACGAACACCCTCGTGATATTAACAGCCCAACGCGAACCAAACCCACCCTAGTGGTATTACAACCCGACGCGAACCAAACCCAACATTTCTTTGTTCCTCCCCGGCTACCCCCGACAGCCGACCCGGCTGTCCTCGCTGTCAAACGCACCCTTCGGGTGTTATACTCGCAAAACAAACACACCCTTGGCTTCTATACTAGAACCAACGCACCCTAATTGGTTTATAAATGAAACCAAACGGACCCTTGTCGGGTCTGACCCGAACCCGACGCACCCTTTGTGGTGTACAACAGTGGTGGCGGGGATGGTGGTGGTGTTGGTGACAGTGATGAAGTGGAGGTGGTGGCGTCGGTGTGGTGGTTTCGGTGGGGATGGAGAATGGCGCGTGAGAGAGAGTGTACATGGGGATCGGATAGATCGGCCCACGAGGAGCCTTTTTGGTCTTGCCGGAAAAATCCCGCCGGAAAAGTTTTCCGGCGGCGGCGCAAGGTGGCCGGCGGTGGGAGGTGGTGGCCGGCTGATTTGGGGAAGAAGGGAGAGATGTATGTGTAAAAGATGGAAATGAAATGAAAAGATGTATAAGTAATTTATATATATATAAATTTAAAATGAAAAGTTATAATTGTTGAGGGACCAAATGTGTAACATTTTTATTATACTTTTATAAATATCGGTTCGGGACTCATTTGAGCGACTTAACGACCGATTCAAATCTCGAAACTTGCGCCATTGTTTTTATAATCATTTTTCTGATAAAAATGAGTATTTATTTGATAATATTTCAGAAATATTTTATAACATTAAATAAAATATCTGTTATTCATTTTGTGAACCGGTTTCGCTCCGTCTGAAATAAAAATGGATTTCAACTCGAATAGTCGCGTTTTCAAAAACGCTTTTAATTAAAAATGATGAATAATTTATTTAATATTTTTATTAAATAAATACTGATAACTAAAAACAAATTTAATTGTTTTTGTGTGTCCGCGTTGTATATTGTTCGAATAATGTTTGCGGTGCTGTTTTAGCCCTTTTCGGCTCGTTTCCAGGTCTCGGGCAAAACTAAAAAGTTGTCAGGAATGTCATTCCACATCAAATTGCTTTAGAGTCCGAGTCGTGAAAACGTGATTTAGATGATCGTTCTTATAAGTCAAGCCAGACCCTAAAAGTCAAAGATTGACATCGTCATTCTAAATTCGAAAATTCTCGGATGTTACAGTACCTACCCCTTAAAGAAATCTCGTCCCGAGATTAAATTTGTGTTATCCGATTGTGTGACCGAGAAAAGGTTTAAAATCTGATAAACCGTTTCTAAGCAAGACGATGATAACTTTCTTCAGCAAGATTAGATGTTTCGACACTTCTCAACATACCAAAAGTTTGGCTAAGTTGACCAGGATATATAATCCATCAAGGTAGATATTTTAGAAAAATATCGTCACAAGTTTTATGATTGATATTAACACCACTGGTATCGCTCTCACTCGAACATCCCGCTTACTCAGACCACAATATTGTCTGCTTTGCCCTCATGCTCACCGCTTTGCTTTTGTGTTCCTTGCTTGGGACTTCCCGCAGGTCACCCAAACCAGTGCTACTCTCACTCAAGCACGCTCAACTGCCAGTTCTTGGCAGTACTAGGATGTACCGCGACCTACGTCTTCCTACTAGTGGCCCGAAATGAATAGTCCAACTATCTGTTTCGTCGATAGGTGTTTATCTCGTTTAAGGGGAGTTGCATTACTTATTGGATAAAGTTGTATCAGTCGGGACCGCTCCAGGACCCAACAGTAGCGACCATAACGTCAATACTATAACAAATGGTGACGGGATATTGCACTCAGTCTGTTAGCTCCACAGACAGTTCGTGATTGCAAAGACTTGCAATGTCATAAGTAATAACTTAAGAATGAGATAAGGTAGCTCCAAATGAGGCCTTAAGATTTATGCGGAGTGGCAAGACACTATTGTGCTTCCAAACCTTTTTAACGGATTCTGATGATTATCGATTTCAGGTTGCCCGAAATGAATAGTCCAACTAACTGTTTTCGTCGATAGGCGTTTTATCTCGTTCAGGGAGTTGCCATAACCTATGGATAAGGTGTAAAACAATCAAATAGTCGTGACCGAGTCCAGGCCCAACAAATAGCGGACCATAAACGTTAATACATAACAAATGGGACCGGGATATTGCACTCAGTCTGTAGCTCCACAGACAGTTCCGTGATTGCAAAAGACTTGCAAATTGTCATAAGTAATAACTTAAGAATAGATAAGGTAGCTCCAAGGAGGCCTTAAGATTTATGCTGAGTGGCAAGACACTATTGTGCATCCAAACCTTATTAACGATCGATGATTATCGATTCAGGTTCTACTCGAGTCATATACGGATACCATTAAGCCCCCACATTTATTATTTCTTATTTACATAAAGAAAGCGTCCAAATTTTATGTAAGTAAGAAATGATAAACTTATGGTTCGGTGATTTTATAATTTATATTTATTTAAACTGAAGAGGCCGTCCAATGCTTTTAAATCTAACAGAATATAAATCATCCTACTGTAATAAATGTCCCGGCGCACATACGCTGTACTCTGCATAACCTTCAGGTAGTTTGGACATGACGATGCTTGTGTTCTACTGATTTTGGACGAGCGAATTTAAAACTCGTCTTTGAAAGATGAGAGTAAAAACCCACGAGATCAAAATAAAGTTTCAAATAAATAATGTAGTACATCGTTAGAGTAAATAAGGTAAAGATCTCTATAAACAAATCATATAGTGATTACCTATATCTGATCCTCCTATTACAGTCCCTTCCCGCCTCTACAAGACTATGCAATACTTAGATTCATACACCATTCCAGTTAAAACAAATTATAACGGCCTTCGCGTAATACGATATTATATAAAGTTATGAAGGAAAAATAATATTCTTAAAGACCATTGTTTAACTTACAATGTCTGAGAACAAAATGAGACCATTGTTGCACGTTCTACAATGTCTGACATATAATTGAGACCATGTGCAACTCAAATGTCTGAGAAACGCTCCGGTATTTATATAAATAACTCTATATAAATAATCGTACGATTAAACCGAAAGGAAGGCAAGCACCTATATATATCATATAATGTATGCCACGTAAGCACTCATGATTCACGTATATAATCACATTAGTCAAGTAGCGAGTATGCACTTGACAATGTGTTGTGAGCAAATTATTTGTGAAACGTTATAGTTCTATGGAAAAATATGCAACCTAGTTCTCTATAACCAATGCTCTGATACCAATCTGTAACACCCCCAAAAATTTCAATTACACAGCGCAGCGGAAAAACCAAAGGGGTGTTACTTGACTTCGAAATACCAGCAATATAGATACAAGAAGAACGACCTCTAGGTGTCCGTTTTAAAATAATAACATTTGTTAATTCAATAAAAATCTGAATTTAATAATACATTTTGTCCCATAATAGTTGCATCTCAATGAAAAGCTTTATATGTAAAGACTCCTATGCACATCAAATAGTCCCAAGCGTCTAATCCCACCTGAGAAAAACATGCTTAATACAAGTGTCAACATTAAAGATGTGATTTCATAGATTAGTTTAAATATGAATGTAATCCACTGTATCATCACAGTACCATGTAAAAATCCCAATGATTTATAAAGAATGCATAACACATTTTATGTCACCAAAAGTACCAATCTTATCCCAAAGATTTATAAAGAATGCATGACAGATGTAATGTCATCAAAATGTTCCAAGTATGTATGTGTCGGGGGGCCCTGTAGTCCCCAACAATGATCCGACATGTTATAACGTTCGTTTACCTGGTGATAGCTAAACACCCCGAACGGGGGTTTGACATCCCGAATAGATCTATAATGTCGTTGGGTGTGTTCTGTGTGTCGTGTTTGTTGTTTGGTTTTCTGTTTTTATTTTGTGTGGTCTGGATAGTGTTTTCGCTAATCACCCGAACAGGGATCCACATACGTATAGATCTATTTCATAACATTCGCGCTCACTACTCCAAGTGATTTACAGTTCAAGAACGCTGTTAACTAGACTTGGTATGTACCCAAATTGGGCAGGGAATCCAAATAATGCGTATATGTATACTCCCTTACCGGTGTCCCCCTCCAAGAACACCTCGGGCAATAATGGTAACCGTCATAGTTCAATCAGGCCTTAGCTAATCCGAAAATCATTTAAATGTAAAGTATGCATATTGTGACACAAAAATGAAGTTAAATAATGTATCCATATCTAACTATGCAAATAAGTATGTTAAACAAACGTAAACAATCCTGTAAATGCATTTGTAAACAAGCATGTTCTCACCCCAAATATATGTATAACGAGTAAAACGTGGGGCTATAAACTCACAAAATCCTTTAAAACAATCACATTGTTATAAGATAACCAAGTATAAGAATTTGTAGACAAGCATGTATCCCCTCAGCTGGGTTATAAAACATTCAAAGATTGAAAAAGCGAGGCTATGAACTCACATTGAATTAAAGAACACGATCAATTACATCCAATAAATCGCACACTGAATCTGCAAACGATCTCGACCACACCTATAATTATGTCGTCGTCGATTATAATACCCGTAATAATATGATCAACGATGCGTACATCGTTACCACGAAATCATACATATTTTTATATGTATGCAGTCATATATACATGTGATGAGAAATCCACTTGCGCGTCTTTAAACCTTAACCCTGAGTATATTTTGAATATATACTATTTTCTGTCCAATATAACTTATCTCTAATATTTAAAGCTGATAAGCCTCGCGGCAAAGTAAAATGCCTTTACGAACAACTTTCGTGTTTCGCCGGAAGGCTGAAACGGACTCGAAAGTGATCAAATCATTTAATTAATAAATCTGTCATTTTTAATATTCATTAAAAATAACCTATTTTATAACTAAAGTGTATATTCTGATTTCGTTCCAGTTTCTTCGTTATTTGAACTTAAAAGTCCCGTTTTATATCAAAACATCCGCATAATTATAATTTGTTATATTTTGTAAATCAAAATATAATTTATCAACATCTCGATTCCCGAATCTTATGTTTCGATTTTTGATATTTATTATTCGGTATAAAAGGTGTCAAGGTCCATTTTTGGTCCAACTCTCGTCTCAAATATGTCCAATATCACTTATACATTAATGATCTAGTCCCTGTTTTAAGTATTTATAATTGTATTTACTTAACCGCGCAAGTAATACCCGGATTTATCACATATATATCAATCGATAAATGAAATAATATAAAATATTTTTGCGTTAAACAACTCACTTTATTTCGGTGTCAACACACTCAAACGCACGCACCCCGGCTGATGGACAGCCAAACGCACCCTTGTGCGTGGCTGTTAAGCCAAGCGCACCCTTGTTTTTAGTAAACTCAAATCCAAACCCAACCAAACACGCCCTAGTGGCTGTCACGACCCAAACAAACAACCCCTTGTGGTTATAACCTAAACCAAAAAACCAAACGCACCAAGTATAGGCGGCTGACCCAAAAAAAGAAAAAAAATAAAAAACATAAAATATGAATCCCAAACCGCTGTCAACCCGCAGCCACCCGACCAAATTGCCTCGTCCCCCCCCCCCCTGGTCTCGCTGGCGTCACCGAACCAAACACACCCTTTTGGAGCTGAGTGACAGCCAAACCAAACTGCTAACTCCTATAACAAAACGCACCCTTGTTGTGTAAATACCAAACCCGACAACTCACCCCCCCCCCCCCCCGGCTGGTCCCACAGCCCGACCCGGCTGTCTTGCTCCGAACAACCTAACAACAACCAAACACCCCTATTGTTTGGCAAAACCAAAATACACAAAACAAACACACCCTAGCCTGCTAACCCATACCCGACACCCAACCCCCGGCTGCCACCACAAACCCACGAACACCCTCGTGACATTAACAGCCAACGCAACCAAACCCACCCTAGTGGTATTATAAAACCCGACGCGAACACACCCAACATTTCTTTTTTCTCCCCGGCTACCCCGGACTAACCACCTCGGCTGTCCTCGCTGTCAACGCACCCTTCGGTGTTAATCCTCTCGCAAAATCAAACACACCCTTGCGGTTGGCTTCTATACTATAACCAACGCACACCTAATTGGTTTTATAAATGAAACCAAAAACGGACCCTGTCGGGTCCTGACCCGAAACCCGACGCAAAAAAGAGAAAACTCCTTTGTGGTGAACAAACAGTGGTGGCGGGGATGGTGGTGGTGTTGGTGACAGTGATGAAGTGGAGGTGGTGGCGTCGGTGTGGTGGTTTCGGTGGGGATGGAGAATGGCGCGTGAGAGAGAGTGTACATGGGGATCGGATGATCGCCTCATACAGGATGCCTTTTTTTGGTCTTGCCGGAAAAATCCCGCCGGAAAAGTTTTCCGTATACTTAAATCTACGGGAAAAACAAGCAAAGGCACGAGAATTTAAACCTAAACTACGGGAAAGCAATAAAGGCAATTAAATTACTTAAAAATCTACGGGAAACATAAGTAAGGCATGGGAAAGTAAATCCTAAGTCTACGGGAACATAAAAATAAAGGCAATTAAACTTAAAGCACGAAAACGATAACGGGATTCAAACCCGTTCTTTAAAAAACCTAAATTAAGCAAATTTAACCCTACGAAAGCAAATCTAATTTTCCTAAGTCCTAAATGATAAAAGAAAATTTTCCAAAAAAGAATTATATTTTTTTGACTTTTATTTAATTTTTTATGAATTAAAAACACTTTTAATGAAATTAAATGATTAAAAATAGTAAACTAATTTATAAAAATGTGGAAAAATTACAGAAAGTACTACTAACTAGGGAGAATGTAAGAAAAATAAAAAGCTAGAAAAATGCTGAATGGATAAGCAGTAAATAAGCAAATAAGGACTGATAAGCAAAATAAAAATGCATATAAATATTTAATGATGCAAGCTATAACCTGAAAATTACCCTAGGGCCGTTGGTTTGTGTGTGCATGTGTGAGGTGCTTGCTATATAAGGGGGAGGTCATGGGTTCGACCCCCCAAGCCTTCCCTTTTTGAAAACATTTTTTTTGAAAACTTTTTACAAAAACTTAATAAGGACATAAAAATAAGCATTTATCTTAACTACAACTTTTTATGAAAGGTAAAAATAAGCTAGGAAAAAGCACTTATAAGCTGACAGATTCACTTAAAAAGGCTCTAAGGCTTTAAGCCTAAACTGTTTTGGCTCTTTAAGCCACAATAAGTAGAGGGAGAGCAAATAAGCTGAAATATACCTATACCTAGATGTAATAAGCACAAAAGACTAGGCATAAGCAAATCACAATAGCTGAAAAACATCTATAAGCTAAAAGACAGAAACACTCTAAAACGGGAAAACAAGCTAAACCACTATCTTTAGGCTAAAATTAAGAACTAATAAGAAAATGATAAAAGATAAAAGTTAAAAACAGATAAACTTAGATGCTCAAAGAACTGAAAGAAGCTAAAACTACAAAAAATGGGTAAGAAATGAACTAGAAAAGACAGCTTGGAAAAGTCAGTGAACTCAACTATATTTTTGGACCTTTGGAAATTAAATGACTACTTGCAAATTTTCTTTAAGACTCTAACAACTTAAGACAATTTAAAGACTAAAAACAGACTTGGATTAGACAGTATTTAGCTAAATTAAGCAGACTTTAATCAAACTTAAGCTAGGAATAAACCACACAAGGTCTGCTTATGAGGACATTTGAGAACTCCCTTACCAGACATGAGCTAAGAAGTAAAAGGAAACATTCCTATACTACAAACTTAATTCAAATGAAACTAATGCATATCTAACTTACTTTGCACAACTCAAGTGAGAATTTACGTAAATTTGTTAAAAGAACTTATTGAGAAAGCCAATAACCTGCATTCTTGCCTATATGATAACTCAACTTAAAAACATAACGAAAATAACTCTAAGCTAATTAAAACTATCTATAATTCAAATTTGGAGCTTGTACAAATTGATTTGAGTGACAAAAGAAGGTTTAAACACCATTTGACCCATTTTGAGCCATTACCCCAAACACTCCTTTAAGTACTGAATTTGTAATTTTTAACAATAATAAGCTGAATTGAGCTAAGTTTTATAACAACATATATAAATTAACTTAAATTAAGATAAAATAAGCACTTGGCAATAGGAAATTAGCACTTATAAGCAAGAATGTTAATCAAACAGTAACAAGCTATGTTAAGACAGATTTTTATAAGGAACAAGAAACAAGAGAAATAAAACAACAAGCAGACTTTAAAATGCAAAAGACATCATTAATAACTATAGGAAAGCAGACAATAAGGTAAATAAAGCAGAATAAGCAACAATAAGCAGTGCTACAGTAAAATAGCTGGAAAATGAAAATTAAGGAACATACAAGTACCTTTAGCTTCTTGACTGAATTTAAACACCCACAAACAACCTATTGCTTCCATTGAAGCTTTAAAACCATGGCCATCCTGAATTTGCCATGCTCCAATGATATTGAAAACAGAATTTTTGATTCTATGAAAAAGTAAACTCATAAAAAGCTATTGTAAAAGGCTTATAGAAATGACTTGTGAACTACTTCAAAGCTTTAGTGCATAAGAAAACTTAAAGAACATAATTTTGAGATAACCTAAAAACTTGAAATCTTCATTAAAAACATAAAGTGTTACAAGACTTCAAAGTAAATAAAACTAAAATTTAAAGACATAACATTAAAAAGTAAACTACACTAAAAACTACACTACACCTACTCCTCGTTAGGTCTTCTTTTTCTCTGTCTTCTCCCTTTTATAAGCTGTGTCTTCAAAACCCTTGTGTTAGTTGTGCTTTTGTTGTGAGAGGAAACCAAATTCATCATCTCAGCCCTTCAATCTTTCTTGGTCCCCAATTAAATCAATCATAGCCATTGATATTGCCTTGACTAATTAAAACGCTTGGGATTGCCAACTTGGTTTTTGGGGTTTTGTTGAGTAGGGTGAGGGTGATGTTTTGGAGTGTGGTGAGGGTTTGTCTGGTTATGTAGGGAAAGGACAGGCACACAAATCGTGTGTTTGGAAGATATACAGTACCTTTGGTTTTGGCGGGAAAGGATTGGGTTAATATGTTTAACTGGTGCAAGGCAAAAGATTAGGGAGTTGGCATGTTTAGTCCCTCAAGGTGTATAATGGTATTTCAATGAAAGTCCTTATGGTGTAATTCTTATAAGGGATTTGGCAGATTTAGTCCCTCAAAGTATATTGTTGTATTGCAAGATTAGTCCTTATGGTGAGTTACTTCTAACAGCCATTTGGTTTTGGGCTTAACTCAATTAAAGGTTAAAAGGGCTTTGGGGCTTTTGTTTGATTTTTTTGGGCCGAGTATAGTATAAAGGGATTTGGGCCCATTTCATGGTGTTAGTCTTCATATAATACGTTAATGGGCTGACCCGTCCCATTAGATGGGTACGGGTGGGCCCATCAAGTATTTAGTCGATATCGGCTTCGACTTTGACTTCTGCACAGTACAAACACAAAAACAAGCATATATATGGCATTTTATGTGCGTTTTTGGTCGTTTAGGGTCGTTTTATTAAGTAAATGGTATGTGTAATTAAGCACATACCAAAATCCACAATACTAAGATATTGTCGTGTCCTCACGCAATGCTACAAGTAAACACTTAAGAAAACTAAGAATCTCAATCCCCCTTGACTAATTACCTCAAAAAGTAGCTAAGTGTTTATCAAGGGGAAATAAAGAATCAATAGCATCGACATGTCCCGTTTTGACCATTTTGTATATTTACACTAACTACCACACATATTTTTGTATTTTAGTTTTTCTCAACTAACTAACATGTTTGACTTTCGTTATTTTATAACTCTTAGGGATCATAGAACAAGAAACATTTCAATCCTAAAATGCCCCAAAAAGGATAAATTCATCGTTCCCGACTTATCACTTGTCCCAAACCAAGCTTAAAACGAAATCACCATTAAATATAAGTTAAGATGCTAGCACTACTTATATTTGTAACCTTGTTTAACTTGTTTCCACAGTTCCCGCAATATTATATATTAGGAGAATGTGGCCATTTCGAATTTCACCACAGTATCACATTTTAGCAAAATTTCTATGCATCACGATCCACCCAAGAATAAAGTAAGATTTGAAAGGCGATAACATCCCATGTAGCGACTTTTGTCGTCTCGGCATATCCCAGTCCCATGCGGCTAATGACCCAAGCTTTTTCTAAACCCTTACAGAGACTAGTATCGGGACTCACGGACCTTCGGTTTTAGAAACTCTTAGGCTTCCCGTTTATACATAGCGTATTTAGAAAAACCACAACTTAAAATCAAATAGTCTTAGTTCAAAAGCATATTTACATTTAAGAAAAAGAGATTTTCCATATATTTTATATTACACTTAACATAATTATACGTTAAACAAAGGGAAATTCAGACCATATTAAAAGAAGCAACAATCGTTGTGGACCGGTCAAGATGCATCAAACATTATTAGTCACGATAAATTATTCTTACAATGGGCTTTCCTTAGATGGCTGCAGACATCGTTTTGTGATGCCAGGCAAATGCAACAAACTTTTATAACCCGACAAATTTAAAAATATTACTCATCAACATTTTTTCAATTTTTTCTCTCTCGTCATATATATATATATATATATATATATATATATAAAATTATATATAATAAAATATATCATGCACGATATGATAAGAAAATTTCTTTTGGAAAATTAAGTATAAAAAAAAATTTATTTTTATTAAACTAAGACTAAAATTAATTGCATCGACTACATTTCAAAAAATTGTTATTATTAAGTTTTTAAATTTTCAAAAATAGGCACGATATAATAAATTCTCGATAGAAACATATCGAGAAAAACCACAAATACATACATGAGCTTGTAAAAATTCCAAATAATCCTTGTTTTAGCATCTAACAACTCATACTTAACTCATCATTATTTGTCCTTCATACGCAAAGATCCGCGAATGCTTAGTCTAAAAGTTAAGGAACAAGCTAGAGCTCAACACGCTCGATTGAGTCAAAATTTATTCTTATTCTACCCAGCAGGAAAGTCAAAATTGTGACAAAACACTTATTTTATTTTTGAAAATTTTTAAATTTTTTCATTTTTTTGGTATTTTAGTGGTAAAAACAGGATTACGTGAAAACAACGACTGCATGCACAATCAAATCGATAGATCCCCCCATACTAGAACTAAACATTGTCCTTAATGTTTTAAGAAGGGTCTCTACGTAAATCCTAAGCCGTTTATTAAGTATGCTTAAAGATAAACGTTAGTCGATAAGATTTGGATATTGAATTCCCAAAATGAAGCTGAGGATTTGAAGCTCGAGTGAATGAAGGACAAAACCACAAGCACGAGATGCTTCAAAATCTAGGCAATCCTAGACATACATCACAAAACACAAAACACAAGAGAGGTAGAGGCGAGCCTGCTCACAACACAAAACACTTATCGATTAATACTACTACCAGGGTAAGCATGGGTTGCCACCCATGAAGCACCTTATTTTTGTTAACCGAGTCACAAGCTCGACTCGACCCCGAATTCATTGGTCCATGGCGAAGCAAGTGGAAGATAAAATCTCCATTGGACTTTAATTCAAGTGGTTTGGATAAACATTGAATTTCATGAAAGTTCCACTCTGGTGAGATACACTCGGCATAAAAGAATGATAAACGGAGATGCCGGGGTCAAAAATGGTATATTCATTCCCGCAAGAGAGAAGATATGGTGGAGTAACGGGATACGTAAAAAAAGGAAGAAAGATCCATACAACATATGCCAAGAGAGGAGATTGGTCATCCTCAAATGGTAAATTTACATTTGTGGTAGAAAGAACGTTCTCACGAATCCCGAAGTCAACAATTCTAGTCAACTCACCCGGATCGAGCTCACTCTTAAAATAGAAACAATCATAACTCGGTGAGATATAATGTGATGCGAGTCATCGCGAACTCCTCATGATAAAAGTCACTCCTGAACGGCATGATGAAACGGATCACTATCGATAAGATTCAAAGATAAAACGAATCATATAAGAAAGATAAATAACAGACTAGGGAGTTGTAACTGAGGAGTGGTACTGCCACTACTCTTCTCTTCAATATGATCGTCATCAAAATAGAAAGCTTCATAATCCGAAAGAGGATAATCAGAACGAGTAGTGGTACTGCCACTGCTATTCTCTTCCAAATCCAAGCAGAAAGTTTCAGATTCGGGTATAGAATTATCAAAGGTGTTAGTCTCCTCCAAGAAACAGTTAAGAAAAGTGGAGGGAGACTTGGTCACAAAATCAAAAGATGGAGGTGGATTAGAATTAATTGATTTTACCTTAGCAATGATAAGATTTATTTTTGATAATTTTTCATGAAGAATATCGTCCTCAATCTCTCCATCTTCCGTGTGAAAATCCTTCACCTCCTCTAAGCTGACGAGCTCAGAATCAGGAGGTGATGCCTCAACATAATCGATGTCATCAATAGAGAAAGAATCGTCATCAATCGAAGTACAATCATCGTTAGAATTAGAGAAACCCTCAAATTGATCCTTTGAAATGTCAAGAGGCGAAGAATTATCACGAAAAGGCACATCACACATTTTGTCGGGAATACCCTCAGACTCACTTGGGATTTGAACAAGGCTCTCTACACTAGACTTTATTACTTCGTCTGATTTCGTTGCCGGAATAGTGTCAAGATGCTCATCCTCCATTATGAGAGAGTCAACGGGCTCCTCAGTTGATAAAACGGGTGTGATTGCAACATATGGAGGAAGTCCAGAAATAATAATATCTTTCAAGGGAATAGAACTTTCCTCATAATCGTCATCATCGTAAGATGAGGTAGGCAAATTACAACTTGGAGTATTAATATATTCTGCCAAATCCTCGTTTATACTTTGCAAATCTTGAAGAAGCTTGCTAAGCAATTCTTATACCTCCTCGGATTGAGCATGCTTAATTTCAAAAAATTTGTCCTAAGCTTGCATTAAAACCTTTGGTGTTTCCTTAAAAGAAATACGATTAAATTTCTTTAAAAAGGTTTCAATAGAAATCATTAAGTCTTCTTTAGCTTGCAAAATTTTCTCACTTGTTTCTTGAGGAGGTTGATGAATGACGGGAAATTTTAGGGGTTGAATTTGGTCAAAACCGGAAGAATTGGAATTGTGAAAATTGTGATTCATCAGTTGACATTCAAAAGTCGCACGAGGACCCCCGTAATTTTCACAACAAAGACTTTGCTGTTGAAAACATGGTAAAGTTTGTGGGAACTCATCATAGTTTTGATTGTAGCATGGTTCCGGGTTTGGAACTTGCGGTGTACAATAGTGACCATAACGAGCATCGTTCCCGCAAAAATCACACAAGATTGGTTCATAGTGTGTGGGGTGGTCAGAAAAATTTTAAGAATCGTTAAAAGAGTACGGAGTTGAGAAATCGATTGGATTTCCATCTCCATAAGTACAATTTGGACAAATTCCATCAATAAAATGATAACCGCACCGTTGGCACGTGCATGAATAACAATAAGGGTTATCCGTCGGTTGTCCACACCCCACACACTCATATCAGAAATAAGACTCCATGAGAATTAAACAATAAAGAGGGATATGAAGAAGAATTAAATGCCAAAGAGGTTAAAGGAGATTATTTTTG
>BQNB010011786.1:13256-62953 GCA_026074375.1 Tanacetum coccineum | reverse complement strand
TATTTATGCTTATTATTTGCTTATTATGTCTTAGTAATGCTTAATGATGTTTATTGATCCTTATTATGCTTGATTTTTATTTGGTTATTAGAAGTTCTTGCTTAAATAAGTTTTTATAAGTTTAAAAATGCAAATTAGCTTCTTAAAGGAGTGTTTGGGTGAAGGTTCAAAATGGGTCAAATGGTGTATAAACTGTTCTTGGTCATCAAGCCAGTTTCTATAAGCTCTTATTAAGACTTAATGCAAGTTTTCATAAGCTCAGGGTAGTCATTGTTAAGTTTTGAATGTTGATTTATCATAAATCCAAGTTGACTGTTCTAAAATTAGTTTAAACTGCTATTTGGTTTAATTACTTAGAAGTCTATTTGACATGAGGATTTTGTGTTCAAACTGAGTTTCTAATGCAGCAATATGAATTTGTTTTAAGTTTTTGGTCTTTGGTTTAACCTTTTAAGTTGTTTAGATCAAAACAGTCTAGTATAGATAGTTGTGGTCTAGTTTTTAGTCCAATATTGTAGAATTATTTGTGCTTAGAGTCTAGCTTTTCTTTGTTTAATTTTGCATTAAAAAATTAGCTTATTGTAGTCTAAAAGTTTATCAACTTTTAATCACTAGCGTTTGTTTTAAAAAAACTCACTCAGTACATACTGAGTATAAACTCAGTACATACTGAGTTTACATAAGTGTAAACTGTCACCTTTGCAACCACCTTTTTCTAGCTTATTTCCTTAAGTGTTTTGCTAAAATCTAGTTATTTGTGTTCTTTGAATTCTAGTCTTAATGTGTTTTTAGTTTTTTTGCTTATTCCTATTGCTTATTAGTGCTTAATCTCAACTTGACATATTAGTAGTAGTCCTTTAAGTCTTTGTCTAAGTCAACAGTCTTTTAGCCTTTTAGTTGTCCCGTAGCTTATTGTGTCAGCTTATTTTTAGTCCTTATTTGCTTATTAAGTCTAGCATTAGTCTGTCTCCTAGTTGCTTATTTAGTTTATAAGCCAAACAGTTTTTGCTTTAAAGCCATTAAACTTGTTAAGCCAAAACTGTTAGCTTATAAGTAGTTTTTTCTAGTTTATTTTTCAGATTTGTCAAAAAGCTCTTTTTTAAAGTTTGTTAATTTTGCTTATTTTATAAGTTTTTAAAAAGAAAAAGAAAAAAAATGTTATCTAAAAAAGAGGGGTCACAGGGGTCGAACCTGTGACCTCCCCCTTTACAAGCCAAGCAATTTAACACAACACCACACTACCACTAGCACCAGTAGGGCTATTTGGTTTTAAGTTGCACAATTAAATACTTATACTCAATTTGGCAGTTTAGCTTATAACAATTTTTAGCTTATTTCGATAAGCTGTTTTCTCAAATTTATTTTTCTTAGATCAATCACTCTTCAAAGTACTTTTCACAATTTTTTCAGATTTTTCCTAATTCGTTTATTATTTTTAATTAATTTTTTATTTAAACTGTATTTAATTCATATTAAATAAAATAAAAATCAAAAAAATTTCTTTTTTAAAAATTTTCTTTTATCATTTAAGACTTAGGAAAATTAAATTTTCATTGGTACGGTTAAAATTGCACGTTTTATGTTTTTGAGTCGCGTTTTTAATTCCCGTTTACTTTTTTAAATTTCGTTTTTGCTTTTGTTTTTAGTGTAGCTTTCCTTTTAATCATTTTTCCGTAGATTTAGAAAACCAATCAAAATCTTGTTATTCAAACATCAAATATCAAACCGACTCTTGACTCTCCATTTCACGCCTCGTTGGGAGAACGACCCGGGTGATCACTTGCCCTGAATCATTTATATCATACCCGTGAGTTTGTTGACCTTTTTCCTAAAGGATTAACTAGGTTGACTTGCGGGAATTTTATATTTGATATTTTATTATACTATTTGATATATAATTACCCCTAAAAAGGTGATTATCATTTTTGGCGCCACTGCCGGGGAGGTTGTGTTACGATTATCGAGTTGAAGTTTGTTGTGCCTTGAAGACCCTTCCTTGTGAAGTTATCATTTGCGTTTGTGAATATTTTCTTCTTAGTATTATAAAAATTTAAAATACAAAAATATTTTTTTTCTTGATTTTTGTGAATATATTACCAAATAATCAAAAATACTTTTCCTAAAGTATTTGAAATACCAAAAAAAATACAAAAATATTAAAACGTGCCTTTGTGTCACTTGTGAAGTACGGCTCACCTTTATTAGATTAACAAACTATAAGAGGGGTATAAGGAGAGTTGTTCCGAGGAACAACGACCCGAAAGGAGAATGTTTTTAATAGCTTCGCGCTTTCCCGCTCCTTCGCTCTTTTGTGCGTTTTTCTTTTAGAGAGCTACCGTGAAGCAAGTTGATTATTGGTTTAAGTTATTCGGTCTCATCTTGTCCTTTAATAAAATATGTTGTTTTAAAAAAACTAGAAAAAAAAAATCTCCTTTAACCTCTTTGCCATTTAATTCTTCTTCTTACCCCTCTAATTTGTTTAATTCTTCTCTTTTTTCCTCTTTAATTCTATCATCATGTATGGATTTAAAGAATGTTCGTCTTGTGGAACTTTGTATAATAGAGGACATTGTTGTTCAAATGTGGGTTTCATAGACAAGTTTGTTCGTGATCCTAATAAAACACCCGACTCGTCTCAACGACCCCCTCATTGTCCTAAGTGTGGAAACCCGGTTGATGGTCTATATTGTCGACAATGTACTCTATTACGAAAGAAATTTAAGGAAGTTTGGTCTACAATTTGTTATGAAGATGAAATTTTCCAAGACTTTCTAAACACTTTCGAGTCATCCAATGACAAAACTAATGTTGTTAATGTACCTCAAGAGCCATTCGTCTTCAATCAGGACCCCAGTGAAAATTCTTCACAAAGGCCTCCACATATTGACCACCATTGTTGTTACGGGTGTGGTGATTCGTTAGACGGTGCCTTTTGTCAACGATGTACTTGTGAGTCTTGTGGGAACGGTGCTCATTATGGCTATAATTGTCCGCCGAAAGTTCCGACCATCTCTAATCCGGAACCATGCCATAATCAAAACGTTGATGAGTTCCCACAAACTTTGCCAAGTTTTCATCCGACATGCTATTCTGGAGTTGGAAGTTCATTCATTTATGATTCCACTCCTAATTTTGTCGATGATTCTCCTAACGTTTTCAACCCACCTTCACAACCCCCGACATATTCTTGTGAGTTTTATGGGAACGATGCTCATTATGGTTATGATTGTCCACCTCAAGTTCCGTTTATCTATAATTCGGAACCGTGTTACAATCAAGACTTTAATTTCCCACAAAATTTTCAATGTTTTCAACAACAATATATTTGTTGTACCCGCTGTGGGGGCCCGCATGAGACTTTTCAATGTCAACAAGTGATCTTCTATGAGCCTTGTTGTGAAAATTGCGGGGGTCCTCATGAGACTTCGCAATGTCAACCAATGAATGAAAATTATTATGAGCCAAATTTTTACTATAATTCTAATTCTTTTGGTTTTGACCAATTTCAACCCTCTCAATTTATCATTGATCATATTAATTCAATGAATGATTATCTAAAAACTCATGAAGACCTTCAACAAAGGATGATGATTCAATGATTGAACTTCGTGAGACATTTCAAGCATGGTTACAACAACGACAAGAACAAGTGGTTAATCTTGATTCTTATACTCCCAAGCCTTCGCAATATCGGAAGATTCCTATTTACTACGATGATGACAATGACGAGGAAAGTTCTATTACCTTCGGAGATATTGTTATTTCTGAACTTCCTCCGTGTGTTGCATATCACACCCGTTTTATTCAACCGAGGAGCCACGATGACTCTCTCATAGTTGGAGGATGAGCATCTTGACCTTTTCTGGCAAACGGAATCGGACGAATTAATAAAGTCTGTGTTGAGGCCTTGTCCCAATCATGTGAGTGCGTGGGTATTTCCGAAAAAATGTGTGATGTGCCTTTTCGTGATAATTCTCCGCCTCTTGACATTTCAAAAGATCAATTTGAGGATTTCTCCGATTCTAACGATGATTCTACTTCAATTGATGACGATTCTTTCTCTATTGACAACATCGATTATGTTGAGGCATCACCTCCCCATTCTGAGCTCGTAAGCTTAGAGGAGGTGAAGGATTTTCACCCGGAAGATGGAAAGCTTGAGGACGATGTACTTCGTGAAAAATTATCGAAAATCAATCTTCCTCATGCTAAGATCGAAGCATTAAAAGACAATCCCACTCCATCTTCTGATTTTGTGACCAAGTATCCCTCCACATCTCCTAACTCTTTCCTAGAGGAGACCAACATTTCTTATAATTCTTTACCCGAGTCTGAGACTTTCTGCTTTAATTTGGAAGAGAAAAGTAGTGGCAATCCCACTTCTTATACTGATTTATCTCTTCCAGATTATGAAGCATTCTTTTGTGATAGTGAACCCGATTAGGGGGATTTTACTATGGATTCTTTTGTGATCAAGTCTCCTATCCCCGTTGAGGATGGTGACTCCTTCTTGGAAAAATTTGAAACAACTCCCGAGCATGAAACTTTTAAATTTGATGTTGAAGAGAAGAATAGTGGCAGTACCACTATTCATGCTGATATTTCTCTTCCGGATCTTGAAAGTTTTATTTTAAGAGTGAGCCCGATTCGGGAGATTTGACTTCTATTGACCTCGGGATTCGTGAGAACGTTTCTTCTACGACAAATGTGAATTTACCATTCGAGGATGACCAATCTCCTCTCTTCTCTTATGTTATATGGATCTTTCTTTCTTTTCTCACGTATCCCGTTGCTCCTCCATATCTTCTCTCCTCCGGGAATGAAGATACCATTTTTGACCCCGGCAACTCCATTTATCATTCATTTATGCCGGGTGTATCTCATCGGAGTGGAACTTTCATGAAATTCAATGTTTATCCAAACCACTTGAATGAAAGTTCGATGGAGATTTTATCTTCCACTTGCTCCCCCATGGACCAATGAATTCGGGGTCAAGTCAGGCTCAAGACTCGGTTAACAAAAATAAGCGCTTCATGGGTGGCAACCCATGCTTATCCTAGTAGTAGTATTAATGAATAAGTGTGTTGTGAGGAGGCTCGCCTCTTTCTTTTCTCGTGTTGTGGTTTGTGGGTTTATGCGTCCAGTTTTCCCGGATTGTGATGATCTCGTGCTCGCGGTTTTTGTCCTTCGATCACTCGAGCTTACATCCTCTGCTTCATTTGGATCCCAATAAATTTTATTAAATTTTTATCGACTAACGTTTATCTTTTGGCATACTTAATAAACGGCCTTAGATTTACGTAGAGACCCTTCTTAAAACATTGAGGACAATGTTCAGTTCTAGTATGGGGGGATCTATCGATTTGATTGTGCCTGCAGCCGTTGTTTTCACGTAATCCCGTTTTTACCACCAAAATACCAAAAAAATGAAAAAAATTCAAAATTTTCAAAAATAAAATAAGTGTTTTGTCATAATTTTGACTTTCCTGCTGGGTAGAATAAGAATAAATTTTGACTCGATCGAGCGTGTTGAGCTCTAGCTTGTTCCTTAACTTTTAGACTAAGCATTCACGGATCTTTTTATTAGAGATTTTAAATTTGCGAAGAACGAAAAATGATAGAGTTAAGTATGAGTTAGATGCTAAACAAGGATTATTTGGAAATCTTACAAGCTCATAAGTGTAATTTGTGGCTTTTTCTCCCATAAGCTCCTAACCGGACTAATAATACGTGCTATTTTTTAAAATTAAACTTAAATCAACAATTTTTGAAATGTAGTCAATAACATTTTTGTCTTAGTTCAAATTTATACTTAAATTTTCCAAAAAGAAGTCTTCTCTATATATCGTGGTATAAAGTTAAAAAAATTGAAAAAAATGATGAATAAGGTAATAATATAAACTGTGGGCTGATAAAAGTTTACTGCCTCTTGCCGGCTCACAACCGATGTGGCAGTCTTCAAAAGAAGGCCCATAGTAAGAATAATAATTCGAGACTGATAAAAGTTTGTTGCATCTTGTCGGCTCACAACTGATGTTGCAGCCTTCTAAAAGGTCGAGGATTCCAATTGCATCATGGTTATATTAATGTTAAGTGTGATTTAATAAATATAGGGAAAATCTATTTTTCTTAAATTTAAATATGCTTTCGAACTAAGACTATTTCATTTTAAGTTGTGGTTTTTCTAAATAAGCTATGTATAAACGGGAAACCTAAGAGTTTTTGAAACCGAAGGTCCGTGAGTCTCGATACTAGTCTCTGTGGGGTGTCAAAAGCCTGGTCACTTAGCCGCAAGGTTGGGATGTGCCGAGACGAAAGTCGCTACATGGGATGATCTCGCCTTCAAACTCATTATTCTTGGGTGGAACGTAAAGCATAGGAATTTTGCAAAAAGTTGATCCATGGTTGAAATTCGAAATGGCACATTCACCTAATATATAATAATTGTCGGGAGTGAAAAGTTCACAAGTTACAAATATGAGTAGTGTTAGCATCTTAACTTATATTTAACGGTGATTTCGTTTTAAGCTTGGTTTGGGACAAGTGAAAAGTCGGGGACGATGAATTTATCTTTTTGGGCATTTTAGGATTAAAGTGCGTCTTGTTCTATGACCCTAAAAGTTATGAAATAACGAAAGTCAAACATGTTAGTTAGTTGCTTAAAAAGAAAAAGTACAAAAAAATAAGAAAAAGGAAAAATACAAAAATATGTGTGGGAATAAGTGTAAATGGTCAAAACGGGGCTTTTCAAAACTAATGATTCTTTAATTCCCCTTGATGAACACTTAGCTACTTTTCGAGGTAATTAGTCAAGGGGGATTGAGATTCTTGGTTTTCTTAAGTGTTTACTTATGGCATTGCGTGAGGACACGGCAATAGTTTAGTATGGGGGATTTTGGTATGTGCTTAATTACACATACCATTTACCTATAAAAACGAGCCTAAATGACCAAAAACGAACATAAAATGTCAAATATATGCTTGTTTTGCTATTTGTGTTGTGCAAGAAACGGATATTCAGAAAAAGGACAAAAACGAAGCAAAACGGACAAAACCGAACACGGGAATGGAAAGTCAACAAAAGTTAAAGTCAAAGTCAACACCGAAAAGTCAAAGTCAAAGCCGAAACCGAAGAAATACTTAATGGGCCGGGGCAGCCCATTAAGCTATTAAAGACATAAAGCTAAAAGGCTTTGAAGTTTAAATAGGCCCAAGACCCTTAAATATAAAACTGGCCCAAATCCTAATATAAGCCCAAATACCCATTTAACCCCGTTAGTCATAACTGTCATAAAACGACATTTCTCGTCTAGTCCTTAAGGATAACATTCTTAAAGTTAACATTGCTAGTTTCTTAAGGACTAACAACATTAGCCCATACTCCATAAAATCCTTTACACCCCTCATTCTAACCCCCTGAACCGGTTACATTAAACTTAACAATACCCTACAGTTACTTTCCCGCCCAAACAACCCCACCACTATTCATCCATCCTTGTCCCTCTCAACCTCGAACCTTGCTCCAACAAACAAACCCACCACTCTCACTCTCAAACCCCACATCATATCACTCCAAAAAACACCTTGGCTTTAATTGGCTGATGAATTGAAGACTATAATCAATGGCTGAGATTCAAGAACGTGGAGGGCAAGATGATTGAAGGGCCAAGATGAGGTTTTAAAGCTCTAACTAAGAAGCACACATGAAAGAACATAACCCCCCCCTGCACTTAGTATTTTATCTATATGTTCATTTTTCTTTGTAATGGGGTTTCTAGTTTAGGAGTAGTTTTTATGAGTAGAGTAGTCTTATTTTACCAGTTATTTACTGTACATTTTTAGTTATTGTCTTGTAACCTTCATTTTAGATTTAATAAAATTTAAGCTTTCTTTACAAACTTGTTCATTTACTGTTTTTATAAGCTCAAATGTCCTTTAATATTACTTAATAAGCTCTTAAATAAGCTACTGTTACTTAGGTCAAGTAAGCTTCTCAAAGCTTATTTGGTTCAAATCTGCTCCATTCAATCAAAATTTGCCCCAAAAATTACCATAGCTTAATGGATGATAAGCTATTATTGAACTTTACTGGCTTGTTTATAACAAGCCAGAGCTTGTTGATTAGCTCTTAGAGCCTTAACTGCCCTGTTTGTGCAAAGGGTTTAGTAAGTTTAACTTTAAATCTTTGAGCTTATTTACTATTCATCTGCTTATTTTAGTGCTTATTACTGCTTAATATTGCTTATTATTAATGTTTATTGCTTATCCATGCTTAACCATAGTTTAAATTGTCTTGGTTCATGTTTTCATTTAAAACTGTCTAATTAGTCTAAAAATGCTTATTCTGTGTGCTTATTTATAAGTGCTTATCAGATGTAGGATTTTGCTTATTAGGTCTTGTGTTTGTTAGTTTATTATCTGTTTTCAAAAACCTTAGCTTAAAACAGTCATAAACAAGTTTAAATTTAGATTTCAAAAAATTAAGGGGTGTTTGGATATCAGTTTTAGCTAAAAGCTAAAACTGATTTGGCCATCTTTTGGCCAATTAGCCAATTTGATTTGGCCTTAATTTAGTCTAGGAATAAGTTTTAATCAGTTTTATTTAGTTTTTAGTTAAGTTTAAGGGTTTTGAGCTTATTTGCTCAATTTCACAGTTTGAAAGTGTTAGAATCAGCTTATTAGGATGATGGTTTAGAATAGCTTTTTAGTTAGTATTTTCAGGGTCCAAAAAACTAGTTCCCTTCATTTAAATTAAGTGTCAAAAAGTTTGAGTCCTTTGTGTAGAATTTCAGTTTGTCAAAAAAAACTTAGAAAAAACCAAAAATATTTTGTTCTAGCTGTCACTTTTGACAGCTAATTTTCTAGCTTAGTTTTTACTTCAAAATTCCTAAAAATTGCTTTTAAGTATTGATTTGTGGTCAGACTTCATCTGTTTTCAGTTTTCAGGGTTTATAATAAGATTCTTGTGGCTTATTTCTTGTGTCAAAAGTGGCATCAAGAGTGTTTTTTTAAACCTTTTAGACCTAGTTTTGTACAAACTGTTAAGTCCTTAAATGAGCTTATCAGCTCATCATTTGAGCTTATTTTAATTTCAGGTGCTTATTAGATGTAGGAGATTAGTTAAAGTTCAGCTTATAAACTAGGTTTATGTGGATTATGAAGGTTCTAAAAGCACTAACAGCTTAAGGGATATAAGCTGCAGTACTAACTCTAAGTTAGTACTGCTAAGCTTGTTTGAGCTCATTTTAGCTTATAGTGTTTGCTTATTTTTTTGTCTTAGTGCTTATTAGGTCTAGGGAATGTCATTTTTAGCTTACTAGGTTTTTCTTTTTAGCTTATATAGCCCAAAAAAAGCCAAGCCAAATTTAGCTTGTTCCATTTCAGTTTTAAAAGCAAACTGCTACTTTTAGAGCTTATTTCTGTGCTTATTTTAGTTTTTTTTATAAAAAGTCATTTTACAAAAGTTGTTAGTTTTGAGCTTATTAATAAGTTTTGCAAAAATAAAATACTCGAGAATTAGGGAAGTCATGGGTGAGCAAAGCTCGAACCCGTGACCTCTACCCAACTCACCAAGTATTTTAACACACACCACACTACCACTAGCACCAGTAGGGCTATCTGGTATTTCTTTGCACCATTTATTATATAAGGCCTTTATGGCCTTTTAGGCCATAAGCCTTTTCGGCTTATTTCCAGATTATTTAGATAAGCTAGGTGACCCAACTTATTTTTCCTAGATTCAGCATAGTTTAAGCTACTTTCTGTATTTTTTTAGAATTTTTACAAATTAGTTTAGTATTTTTGATCATTTTATTTCATTAAATCAGTTTTTAATTCGTAATAAATAAAATAAAAGTCAAAAACATATAATTCTTTTTTTTTTAATTTTCTTTTATCATTTAGGATTGTTAAAAATTAAATTTGCATTTGTAGGGCTAAAATTTTAGGATTTAGTTTTTTAAAGAACGGGATTTGGTCCCGTTATCGTTTTTCTTCGTTTTTTCACCTTAATTGCTTACGTTTTAGGGTTTCTTTTATTTGTTCTTGCATTTCAGTCATTTAGGGTTTATAAAAAGTAAAAAAAAATATCTTAGGATTAAATTTTGATAAATTAGGTTTTAAGTGTCGTTTTTTTAGGATTCTCGTTATCGTTTCTAGTTTAAATCATTAATTACTTTCGTATTTAGTTTGCCTTACTTGTTTTTCTCCGTAGAATTAGAAAACCCAATCAAAATCTTGTGAATTCAAACATCAAATATCAAACCGACTATCGACTCTCCATTGCACGCCTCGTTGGGAGAACGACCCGGGTGATCACTTGCCCGGAATCATTTATATCATACCCGTGAGTTTGTTGACCTTTTTCCTAAAGGGTTGACTAGATTGACTTGCGGGGATTTTATATTTGATATTTTATTATACTATTTGATATATAATTACCCCTAAAAAGGTGATTATCAACTCCCTTGGTTGTATATCCCTTGGTTTTCATAACCCGTTGGCGACGTGTTAGTATCGATGCTTTTAGGTTTACTCTGTTGATCGTTGTTTTGGATAATGCCTTACGTTTTCTTTTTGATACGGTAACGTTTGCATGAGTTTTCTTGTATCGAGTTTTTTGATTTTATTTTGAGTATGTGGTTTCTGGTATTTTCTTTTGTTTTCAAACAATAGAATTGTGTTAGAGTCTGTACGGTATTTTACGATCCCTTTTGGTATTATGGTGTCCTTTGTTTGAGTAACATATTTTATAGTTGATGTCTAATTATAAAAACCCTTTTGAAGTATTGTGTTGGTGTTTGGAGAAAACTGTGTATAAACTGATCTTTGTAAATAGATTTTGTTTTATTATAAAAAGCAGGTTTAAAGTGATTCATAGTGGTAAGGTACGATACACCATTAGATAACCGTCTTTAGATTTTTATGACAACCAGAATGAATTTTATAAAGACTACATTTAAGAATTTAAGACAATTTTATTTATTATTTAAAATTATTTTTATACTTAAAGTGACTTCTTCATTTTAAATTGATTTTTATAAAAACATTATTTAATTTGGTCTTTTGAGTAAAGTCGATAATTGGTATAAAAATTTCCGTTTTTAGTATTGATTTTTATTATGTGTTCAATTGTCGTGGTACGCCTGTTGATTTTCTTTCGTTGCGTTTTCACTCGGTGCATATACGTATCCTTTCTTTCAAAGGATTCTTATGTCATTTGATCCACGTCTATTTGCATATGTGGAATCTCCTATATGCATTCTAGCCTTTGACTCGATATTCGTTTGTTATCCTATTCGATTGTTCGTAACCCTTGGAGTTCGTTGATACCATTGAGTCGTGGAAGCTTTGATGTGATTGTGGGAATGGACAGGTTGTCCAAGAGGAAGTTTGTGATAGTATGTCATGAGAAGGTGGTTAGGATACCGTTGGAAGGTGATGAGATACTTCGGGTTCATGGTGAACGTACTCAAGGAGTCGTGAAAACCTTAATGAACACAAAGGTAGGTGAATCGAAATTGAGTGATATTTCCGTCGTATGAGATTTTATTGATGTGTTTCCGGAAGACTTGTCAATGACCAACGCAACGACAAGTTGAGTTCCGCATAGATTTGGTTCATGGAGCGACGCCAGTCGCGAAGTCTCCATATCGTCTAGCACCCTCAGAAATGCAAGAATTGTCTGAACAACTTCAAGAGTTGCAAGATGAAGGTTTCATACGACCTAGTCATTTTCCGTGGGGAGCACCAGTGTCGTTTGTTAAGAAGAGGAGCATGGAGTTCATTTGAAGTTAGTGTTGGAATTACTGAGGAAGGAGAAGTTGTATGCTAAGTTTACTAAGAGTGAGGTAATGAAGAATTGGGAAGTACCTACGACACCATCCGAGATATGATTATTCTTAGGATTGGCAGGTTACCTACCTACGTTTCATCGTAAACTTTTCTAAGATTGTTAAACCCCTTACTTCCCTAACTTAGAGGAATTAGAAGTACGAGTGGGACGCAGAACGAGAAGAGGCTTTCTAGACTTTGAAGAATGATTTGTGTGATGCTTCGATTAATCGAATGTAGTGGTTGATGTGTTGAGTAGAAAGGGAGAGTGAAACCAAGATGAGTAAGGGCAATGTCCATGACTATCTAGTCAGATATTAAGGACAAGATATTGGCTACTCCAAGTGAGACGTCCAAGGTAGAGAACACACCAGCAAACATGCTGCGTGACCTGGACCAACAAATAGAAAAGAGAGCAGATGATGGTTGTACTTTATGGATTACATTGTATAGTAAGTATGAGTATGAAATTCGCTACCATCCAGGTAGGGCAAATGTGGTGATTGATGCATTAAGAAGGAAGGAATGAGTGAAACCTAGACGTGTTTGAGCGATGACCATTCAGTATAGAGTAAGAGGAATGATATTGGCAGCCCAAAGTGAGGCGTTCAAGCAAGACAACGTACTCGCAGAAAGGCTTCATGGATTTGATTGACATATGGAAAGGAGGGAAGACGAGAGTTGTTATTTATGGATCGTATTTAGGTTCTATGGGTAGGAAGTGAAAGGGATGAGGCCCATGCATCAAGGTACTTGGTACATCCGGGGGTTTAGATCAACAGATGGAAAGAAAAGGAGACAAGAGTTTGTACTTTATGGATCGAATTTGGGTTCTATTGGTAGGAAGTGTAATGGATAAGGCCCATGCATCAAGTCACTGGTTTACATCCGGGGTGATATGACGTAACTTATTACCTTGGAGTCATGTATTGGTAGCCACGTGTAGGAAAAGGAGGGATTATGCTCCTATGTTAGCAATGGTCGGATTTGTTTTAGGGAGGTGAAATGCTGCAAGGTCAAACATTTTGCTTGCTTGCAACAAGCCTGAGATAGTTGAGTGAAAATGAGATAGAATCACCATGGATTTTATCACTAAATTTCCAAGGTCAAAGTAGTGAGTATAATGTGATTTGGGTGATGGTCGATAGACTGACCAATAGCTCATTTTTTAAATATAAAATAAGATTTCAGGATGTGAAGTTGGCAAGGATTTATATTGATGAGATAATAGCAAGGAATAGAATTCTGGTGACGATCAACTCAGATTGAGATGTATGAATTAACTCATGGTTTTGGAAGACGCTGCAGAAAGTGTTAGAGACGTGATTGGATTTGAGTATTGCTTAGCATCCTCAAGCGGATGGACAAATTGAACGTATGATTCAGACTTTGGAAGATATAATGAGGGCATGTGTTATCAATTTTGGTGGTAGATATCATTTGAGCATTCGGTGTGCTCCGTTTGAAGCTTTGTATGGAAGGAAATGTAGGTCGCCTGTTCTATGGGCAAATATTAGTGGAGAAGTAGTTTGACTGGGACTTGAGTTAGTACCAAGAAACGATGATAAGTAGTGTGTTAAAGGAAAAGCCAATGCGGCGAGAGATCGTCAAAAGAGCTATGTTGTATTATAGGGTAGACGTTTAGTGTTTGAGGGGGGTGATTAGGTATTATAAGGTGTCACCTTGAAGGGCGTAGTGCGTTTTGAAAGAAGGGGTAAGTTAGCGAGACATATGTAGGACGTTTGAGATCCTTGAAAGGATTATCCTTGTAGCTTATAGGTTGAGGTTACCTGAGGAGTTGAATAGCGTGCATGACACCTTTCATGTGTCAAATCTGAAGAAGTGTCTAGCGGATGCTAATTTGCATGTGCCATTGGATGAGATCAAGCTCGACAAGACACTTTGTTTTGTCGAGGAACCAGTAGATATTATGGATCAAGAAATTTAGAAGTTAAAACATAGGAAGATAACGCATGTGAAAGTTAGATGGAATTCGAAACGTGGTCTTGAGTTTACTTGGGAACACGAAGACCAGATGAGGATTAAGTATCCACAGTTGTTCATGGACCGAGTTGTTGAGTCTGCTAGTTAAATCTCGGGATGATATTTCCTCAAGGATGGGATACTGTGACATCCGTGATTTAATCAGGTTGGTGATACCTTTAGAAATTGCTAAGAGTTTATTTTGTGTGATTTCTTATGTGTTATGTGTTATATATGTGTGCTAAGTGCTTTGTTAGGTTGCATGATTAAAAATATTTTGAGGTGTTGTCCATTCATTTGAGTGCGTTTGTGTTTGGTGATGAGTATTCCATTTGTTTATGTATAGTGATAATGGAAAGTAATGGCATATAGCATGCAATGCTATGTCAATAGTTGGATGATTTTTTTGTGTTAAGCATTTATGGGAAATGTATTATGTTGGAAATAAGTGAAGTGAGTGAAATTTAGATATTTATAGCAGACTTACTAAATATAGAAAGTGAAATGTGAAATAAAAAGTTATTTTTAGAAAGTTTAGTAAGTAGCGTTTATGTAAAAAGGTTTACCCAAATTAGCGTAGATTTTTGTGGAAATTCAAGGTAATGTAAATAATAATTTAAGAAAAATAAATAAATAAATATATGTATGTATATATAAATCGACCCAAGAAAGGAAAAAAAAGAAAGAAAAAGGATTTTAGGCTTATATAGAGGAGTTTTAGTAGGAATAGATGCTAGTTCAATTAGATAGGTTATCCTAGCTATTATATCAAAAACATGACTCAATCAGCCCCAAAACCCTAGTGTCAACTTCTACCTCCCCTAATACAAGGAACCAAGAAAATGGATCAAGAAGTTAACAAGAAATCGGTGTTAGTGATCAAGAATTCAAGAGGAGTATGAATATTCTTAACTTAGTTAGAATTATTGCAATCATGTAAAATGCTTATGATGGATCTAGGGTTTACTAAAATACTGATTTTATAATAACTTTTAAAGATGGATGTTTGATTAGGGTTAGTTTAGGGTTATGATATGCGGTTGCATGGGTTTTGCGTTAGAACATGATTTAGGTTGAGCAAATAAAAAAAAATTTTTAGGTATGGTGTTCAATGCTGATATTAGGATGTTTGAAAACGGAGTTTTATATTATTCAAGAGCCTAAATTGTAGTTCAAAGAGTATATTTTTCAAAAAGTCCAGCCTCGAATGATTTTGAGTTTCAAAGTTGGTTAAATGTTGGTTACAAGAAAAGTTGTTAAAATAGTGAATACGGGTCAGAATTAGGTCATGATTAGGAGGGTAAAACCTTAACTTAAAAGTGGAATTAGGGTTAGCCAATCAACTATGGGTGTTTAAAGATCTATAAATAGAAACATTGAAGGATAGTCTCTGAATGTATGTCTAAGTTATCGGTACATTAGGGCCCTACATTTCAGTGTGCATCGATCCGAATTGGGACAGGTTTGAAGTTAGGATTTTATTTGGGGTAGGTTGCACATGTAATGAGCATTGTGAATCAACAAGATAATAGTAAAACTCCTAAATGAACTTAGTTGATTTTTTGGTATTCATTTTTGAAGGTCGCAACAGTAAGGTTTTAAGTTAGTAAAGATACACTAAAATCTCTAGCATTTCGAAAATATTTATAAATTGTAGTAACTGGTGTATGTTTTAATGGGTGTACAGGTGGGCATTGGGTCGGGGTGACCCATGATGGTTAATCAAACCCTTAGACATCCATCATATGTGTGTTACATGGACTAGAGCTTTTAGCTTGGTCAGGTGTAACCATGTTTATTTATTTATATAGTTGCGTGATAAGAATTGGAAGCTGCATTTTGAGCATTTAGGTGAGTTACATAGACCCACTTTTTATTTTGTTTTAAACTTGGGATGGAAATGATGCAGTGTTGAAATGAGTTTTAAATTTATGTGATTATGTGTTAGTGTAAATGCATGGACTATTATGTGACTGATATGCGTTATGTGTTACATGTTATGTGATGTGATATTCATGTGTGGACTAAGTCAGGAGTGTTACTTGCAGGTATCCATGGCTTGTTTAGTGGAAGGTACTGTGGCTTAGTCAGGAGGGTTACTTATGGGTATCTATGGCCTGACCTAGAGGGAAAAGGATTTGGTATGATCCAAGAGTGATTTAGGTCGTCTGCTTGGTGTCTGAGGGATCAGATGAGTACGCCTACTCAGTGTTGGTTATGAGGGATCGGATGGGTACGCCTACCTAATATATGATTTGTTGGTTTGATATGATTGGATTGAATTGCATGTTTGCTTGTATGTTAGTTAGCATAATTGTCATGCAAAATATGTTGTTTTATAATCACAGAAATTGGATAAATTGTTTTG
The DNA here is from genome assembly GCA_026074375.1 of Tanacetum coccineum. NCBI lineage: Eukaryota > Viridiplantae > Streptophyta > Magnoliopsida > Asterales > Asteraceae > Tanacetum > Tanacetum coccineum. The sequence goes on along the minus strand of BQNB010011786.1, from coordinate 46,770 downwards.
GAAATTGATTGGATATTGGTATGTGCCTAAATACTCATACCTTTGACCTTTAAAATCGGACTTAAATGACCAAAAACGTACCAAAAATACATTGTATTTGTATGTTTTCACTTATATTGTGCAGGAAACGGATATCCGAGAAAAGGACGAAAAATCAAGCCAAAAACGACAAAACCGAGCACGGAATGGAAAAGCGTGAAAGTCAAATTCGAAGTCAAAGACCAAAAAGTCAAGAGTCAAAGTCAAAGCCGAAACCGAAGAAATGTTAAATGGGCCCACCCGTACCCATTTAATGGGTCGGGTCAGCCCATTATTCATTACTGGAAGGACTTAAAAGCCCAAAAGTTTAAATAAAGGCCAATATCCTTTTTAAATATAAACGCAAGACACAAGTATAAGCCCATTTGCACTTAACTGTGTTAGCCTTTATAACCCTTTTGTAAGCTAACTGTAGGTAGTCACAAAGATCTTAACTGCAACCAAATATCATAAATAGAGGGGCTTAACCTGCCACATCCCCAAATTATAATCACCACATGGACTGGCATTGCAATAACAACTTACAAGATGAGGGACTTTGTTTGCCAATTCACCAAACTATTTACCCTGCACCCTTATAAAACCCCTTTTTTCCCGCCTCTACTGTACATCCCTCACACTAATCGTATGTGTCCTTTCTTGCAGATAACCAGCCAAAACCTTCACCCCACATCATAAACATTACTTTCCCACCTCACCCCACATCACTAAACCCCAAATACATGTTGGCAATCCTAGGCACTCTAATTGGACAAGGAAGAAGACAAAGGATAGACGGTTAAGATCAATCAGATTGGGGACCAAGTCAATCCAAGGCTCACGTTTAAGTGACGTGAAAGGCTTTTGGGAGATGATGACAAGACCACATGGACTATAAAAGCCAAGAAGCACAACCTGACGAGAGAGCTTTTACTTACCTGTTTTTTTTGATTAAATTAAATGTTTATTGTATTTTCTTTTAAATTTTAAAGCATTGTACTCTTTTATTATTAATGAAAGTTTGAATTTTCAGTTTCATTAAAAGTGTTCTTTAAGTTTAAGTTTTATTTGTTTAGTTTTACAAATTTGATTTGCAATATTGTTGGAAATATTCAAGCTGTTTTTTTTTAGTTTATAGTTTAAGATATACACTATTAATCTCTCTAAATGCTTTTTTGTGTTAATTGCTTCACTCACTTAATAAGGATCACTCAGAAAGGGTAAAATCTCTAAAGGAGTTGGTTGTTTTTGGATTATTATGGATGATATCCTAAATGGGTATGCTTATTGGTTTGTAGAGCTTTATGGTAAGCTATAGGATTGGATTTAAGTGCTTAAATCATTGCCAAAAGCTTGGACCCTTGTGAGTTTTCAATTTTCTCATTTTTTGCATTTTACTGTTCAATTGCTTATTTACTGTTACTTTCAGCTTATTTGTGCTTATTATTGTTGTTTATGCTTGTTGATGTTTGTTATTTGCTTTTATGCCTTTTGTTTAAGTCTTTGTGCTAAACTGTCAAGTATTGCCTTTAAACTGCTTATTGTTCTTTTGCTTATTTCAGTGCTTGATCTTGTGCTTTTATTACTGCTTTTTGCTTATTAGTCATTGCTTTTTATTTGTCTTTAAATTACTTTGCTTAGATTTTTGTTAATTAGCTTAAAATTTTAATTATAAAACTTAAAGGAGTGCATAAGACCCAAAGTGGGTCAAAACTTGTAAAAAGCCTTTTGGGTCATTTTGGAAATCTTGTACAAGCCTTTGTGAGTTGATTTTGATCTGATTTTCCAAGTTTTTAAGTATCTAAGTCTATTTTTAAGTTTTGTCAAAAAGGGTTTTCAAAACTGTGTTCAAAAACAGTTTGGAAATAGCTTATTTGATTAAGCTTCTAAATACCATCTCTTTATGGGGGGGGGAAGTTGTTTCATGTGCTCTTTTAGTGTCTTAATGCAGTAGCATTGAGGTCTTTTGGTTTACTCTTGTTTTAGCCAAAATTTGTCAAGTCCATTTTCTAAGTAAAAAATCCATTTTTTCAAATTCAAATTTAGTCTAGTATAAATTGTTTTTAGCTTTTGAAATTTTGAGCATAAGCTCATTAGTTGGCAAATTTTATGTGTTTTTATTTAGTTTAGATTTTAGTCTTATTTATCTTGCTTAAAATCAAGGCTGCAATAAGCCTTTTGTCCTTGAAAAATCCACATCAGCATGTGCTGAGTGCAAACAGCCTATTTCACAAGGCTTTTTCTTGGCTTAATTGACTTTCAAACCTTTTTCCAATTGTTGATTTTAACAGCTTATTGGTCAATCTTTTTAGGGGTATACCCCATTTATCCATAAGGTTCCACTTGAGGGCTTAAAAATAAGCCCAAAAGTGCCCTTGTGGCTGTTTGCCTACACTTTTGCCCTTGTTGCTTATTTGATTATTTTTCTTATCTGCTTATTTTTCCTGGCTTATTTTTTTTAGACTTGCTTATTAGGTTTAGTAGATATTATGTTTTGGCTTATTTTGCTTTTTAGCTAGCTTATTAGTTCTAAAATTTCCAAACAGTTTAGCATTAAAGTCATTTAAAAAAAAGAAGCAAATCTGTCATCAATTTTCAGCTTATTTCAGGCTTATTTTTAAGTTTTGTAAAAAGTTTATTTTTTAAAGTTGGTTATTTAGTTGTGTTTTACATAGGTGCAACAAGTAAATTAAAAAAAATAGTTTTGATAAAAAAGGAGAACCAAGGTTCGAACCTTGGACCTCCCCTTTATACGTCCCACACACACTCTTTACTATCAAAAGCGCCCTTGGGTCTTTTCTGCCTAAGTCTACACACTTTATTTTTTTAACCAATTTTTCCCTTTTAAGCCATAAGCCACAGTTTGCTTATTTCTGGCTTATTCAATAAGCCAATTTTCCTGCTTTTATTTTTCTTGCATTCTACTCTGTTTAAACTACTTTCTGTAATTTTTTCGTATTTTTCCAAAATTATTTTCTATTTTTAATCATTTAATTTCTTTAAAACTGTTTATAATTCATTAAAAATTAAATAAAAGTCAAAAAATATAATTCTTTTTTTCAAAATTTTCTTTAATCATTTAGGACCTAGGAAAAATAAATTTGCATTCGTAGGGTTAAAATTTTAGAATTTCGTTTTTTTAAGAACGGGTTTCGATCCCGTTCTCGTTTTTCGTGTTTTTAAGCTCAAATCACTTTCGTTTTTAGTCTAGTATTCTTTATTCTTACATTTTAGTATTAGTTTTAAAAACTTAAAAAAATCTATTTTAGGATTAATTTTATAATTTTAGCTTTTTTAGTGGTTTTTAATGCCGTTAACGTTTTAAGTTTTTTTATTTTTTTTTTTTTTTTTTTTTTTTTCAACTTAAATTGCTTTCGTTTTAGGGTTCCTTTGCTTGTTTTTGCATTTTAATTGTAGAATGGGGAATCCAATCCAATATTTGATCATTCAAGCATTGTTCGCAAACCAAACTCGATTTTCAAATTCACGCCTCGTCGGGACATAACGACTCGGGAAGGTTTTTGTGGAGTTTACTTTGGATAAAAGTAAATCTCTTTTAAAAGCCTTACGGAATATTTATCATTGACATTTTTTATTCTTATTATATATTTATATATTATATATATTTAATATATATAAAGGGTTGAATTTAAACGTGTCAATTTTTGGCGTCGTTGCCGGGGAGGCCGTGAGACGATTATCGAGTTGAAGTTTGTTGTGCCTTGAAGACCTTTCCTTGTTTTCAATTGGAACATTATCATAATAAGTTCCCGAACAAAAGATTAAAAACTTACCTTTTGTGTCACTTGTGAGGTACGGCTCACCTTTAATTGATTAACAAACTACAAGAGGGGTATAAGGAGGGTTGTTTAGAGGAAACTTTCGACCCGAAAGGAGAATGGATTTTAATAGCTTGCTTGCTTTACCGTCCATCCGCTCCTTGGCGTTTTTTCTTTTAAAGAGCTACACCGTGGAAACAATTTATTATTGGTTTAAGTTATTCAATCTCGTTTTGTCCATTAATAAAATATTGAAGTTTAAAAAAAAAAATTATAAAATAAATCGAAATCCAAAAATAATTTCCCTTTAACCTCGTTTGCCATTTAATTCTTCTTTTATCCTTCTTATTTTCTAATTATTATATGGCGTCATTCGACTATCGTTTAAATCCCTTTTACACGATTAAAAAATGCTCGTCTTGTGGAGCTTTATACACTACATAATATTTTTGTTCTAAAGGGGGTCTCGTAGACAAGATTGTTCGTAATCCTAATAAAACACTCGACTCGTCTCAACAACCCCCTCAAAATTGTGCAAGGTGTGGAAACCCGGTTGATGGTCTGTATTATCGAGGATGTGCTCTTTTACGAAAGAAATTTAAGGAAGATTTGTTTACATATTGTGTTGAGAGTGAAATTTTCCAAGACCTTCAAGATACTTCCGAGTCATCCAATGACAATACCAACGTTGTTAATGCTCCTCAAGAGCCATTAGTTGTCAAACAGGACCTCGATGAAAATTCCTCGCAAAGTCCTCCACATATTGACCATCATTGTTGTTACGAGTGTGGGGATTCGTTAGACGATATCTTTTGTCAACGATGCACTTGTAAGTCTTGTGGGAAAGGTGCTCATCATGGTTATAATTGTCCTCCGAAAGTTCCGATTATCTCTAATCCAGGAACATGCAACATCCAATCATTTGAGGAGCTTCACAAACATTGCCAAGTTTCGATCTGACATGCTATTCTGGAGATGGAAATTCATTCACTTATGATTTCACTCCTAATTTTGTCAATGATTCTCCCAACGTTTTTAACCCACCTCCACAACCCCAATACGTGCCATACTCTTATGAGTTATGTGGGAATGATGCCTATCATGGTTACGATTGTCCATCTCAAGTCCCGTTTGTCTACAATTAGGACCCGTGTTTCAATCAAAACTTTGATTATTTTCCACAAACTTCACCGAGTTTTCCACAACAATATCCTTGTTGTGAAGATTATGGGGGTCCTCACGAGACTTTTCAATGTTAACCGATGAATTATTACGAACCTAATCCGTGTTATGATTCTAATTATTCCGGTTCTGACCAAATTTAACCCCCGCAATATACCGTCAATCATCCAATCTTCAATGCTCAAAATGAGCTTCTCAATTTTCAAAATGAGATTATAGAGCAAATGACATCCATATGTGATATGGTCAGTGTTGTAAATATCGGCCTTGGCGGCCGATATATCACTGATATATCGCTTATCGGTGGTCAACCGATACGTTTTTTCACTTATCGGTAAAAAATCGGTTTTGGTCAAAATCGGTCAAAATCGGTCAAAAATCGGTCAAAATCGGCCGATTTTTGGGTTTTTTTTTTTTTTTTTTTTTTTTGTATTCTGATTTTCTTGATCGTGATTTAATAAAAGTATACAAAACTGAATTAAAACCACACATAATGTATATTTTACAACATATACATAAGATATATAGTTAAAAATAATAAGAATATTAAAAAACTAGTAAATTATTATATTTATTCTTGCAAAATTCCTTTTTTAATTTAGGGTCTCCGCGAGAACCGGATATATCGCGCCAAGACGTTATATCGCTTAAAAGGGGGGGGGGGGGGAGGGGGGGGGGGGGGTGGGGGGGGGGGGGGATGGGGGGGGGGGGGGGGGGGGGGGGGTGGGGGGGGGGGGGGGGGGAGGGGGGGGGGGGGGGTGGGGGGGGTGGTGGGGGGTGGGGGGGGGGGTGGGAGGGGGGGAGGGGGGGGGGGGGGGGGGGGGGGGGGGGGGGGTGGGGGGGGGGGGGGGGAGGGGGGGGGGGGGGAGGGGGGGGGGGTGGGGGAGGGGGCGGGGGGGGGGGTGTGGGGGGGGGGGGGGGGGGGGGGGGGGGGGGGGGGGGGGGGGGGGGGGGGGGGGGGGGGGGGGGGGGGGGTGGGGGGGGGGGGGGGGGGGGGGGGGGGGGGGGGGGGGGGGGGTGGGGGGGGGGGGGGGGGGGGGGGGGGTGGGGGGGGTTGTGGGGGGGGGGGGTGGGGGGGGGGGCGGGGGGGGGGAGGGGGTGCGGGGGGGGGGGGGGGGGGGGGGGGGGGGGGGGGGGGGGGGGGGGGTGGGGGGGTGGTGGGGGGGGGGGGGGGTGGGGTGGGTGGGGGGTCGACCGCGATGGTACCGCCGAGCGATATTTACTAACACTGGATATGGTTGGTCAATTATGCAAAAGAAGGAAGAAGATAAGCAATTGCTGAAGATTCAAGAGGCTAATGATCGATATTGGGAAGTTTACCATTTCTACGATGATGACGATGCCGAGGAAAGTTCTATTCCTTGAAAAAAAAAGATATTCATTTATGGACTTCCTTGGTGTAGCAATCACACCCGTTTTATCAATCGAGGGGCCCGTTGACTCTCTCATAATGAAGGATGAGCATCTCGACACTATTTCGGCAACGGATTCGGTCTGAAGAATTTAAAGTCTAGTGTCTGAGAACCTTGGTCATCCCAAGTGAGTCCGAGGGTAGTCCCGACAAAATGTGTGATGTGCTTTCGTGATTGTTAATCTCATCCTCTTGACATTTCAAAAGATAAAATGAGGTTTCTAAGATTCATAACGATGATTTTATACTTCGTTTGATGTCGATTCTTTCTTCTTTTTGACGACATCGATTATGTTGAGGCATCACCTCCTGATTCTGAGATCGTCAGCTTAGAGGAGGTGAAGGATTTTCACACGGAAGATGGAGAGATTAAGGACGATATTCTTCGTGAAAAATTATCGAAAATCAATCTTCTCATTGCTAAGATCGAAGCAATTAATTCTAATCCTCCTCCATCTTCCGATTTTGTGACCAAGTCTCCCTCCACATTTCTTAACTTTTTCTTGGGAGGAGGACTAATCACCATTGATTATTCTGTCCCCGATTCTAAAACTTTTTGCTTTTAATCCGGAAGTGATTGTAGTGCAAGTGCACTACTCGTTCTGATTATTCTCTTTCGGATTATGAATCTTTCTATGATCATATTAAAGAGATTAGTAGTGGCAATACCACTACTCATGCTGATTTTTCTCAATATGATTCGTTTCATTTTGATATTTTGATTGATCCGCTTCCTCTTGCCGATAGGAGTGATTCTCATCTTGAGGAGTTCGTCGATGAACTCGCTCACATCATATCTCCACTAGAGTATGATTGTTTCTATTTTAAGAGTGAGCCCGATCCGAGATATTTGACTTCTATTATTGACCCCGGGATTCGTGAGAACGTTTCTTCTACGACAAATGTGAATTTACCATTCCAGATTGACCAATCTCCTCTCTTCGCTTATGTTGTATGGATCTTTCTTTCTTTTCTCACGTATCCCGTTGCTCCTCCATATCTTCTCTCCTTTGGGAATGAAGATACCATTTTTGACCTCGGCATCTCCATTTATCATTCTTTTATGCCGGGTGTATCTCATCGGAGTGGAACTTTCATGAAATTCAATGTTTATCCAAACCACTTGAATGAAAGTCCGATGGAGATTTTATCTTCCACTTGCTTCCCCATGGACCAATGAATTCGGGGTCGAGTCAGGCTCAAGACTCGGTTAACAAAAATAAGCGCTTTGTGGGTGGCAACCCATGCTTATCTTAATATTATTATAATAGTAGTAATGAATAAGTATGTTGTGAGGAAGTTTGCCTCTTCCATTATCGTACGCTTGTGTTTTGTGATATATGTCCAGGATTTCCCGGATGTTGAAGTCTCTCGTGCTCACGGTTTTTGTCCTTCGTTCACTCGAGCTTCACATCCTCAGCTTCATTATGGGAATCCAATATCTTAATCTTATCGACTAACGTTTATCTTTAAGCATAATTCATAAACGACTTTAGATTCACGTAGAGAACCTTCTTAAAACATTGAAGACAATGTTTAGTTCTAGTATGGGGGATCTATCGGTTTGATTGTGCCTTCAGTCATTTTTTTCACGTAATCCCGTTTTTACCACCAAAATACCAAAAAATTAAAAAAATTAAAAATTTTCAAAAATAAAATAAGTGTTTTGTCACAATTTTGACTTTCCTGCTGGGTAGAATAAGAATAAATTTTGACTCGATCGAGCGTGTTGAGCTCTAGCTTGTTCCTTAACTTTTAGACTAAGCATTCGCAGATCTTTTTATTAAAGATTTTAAATTTGCGAAGAACGAAAAATGATAGAGTTAATTATGAGTTGGATGCTAAACAAGGATTATTTGGAAATCTTACAAGCTCATATGTGTAATTTGCGGCTTTTTCCTCCCATAAGCTCCTAACCGGACTAATAATACGTGCTATTTTTGAAAATTAAACTTAAATCGACAATTTTTGAAATGAAGTCAATAACATTTTTGTCTTAGTTAAAATTTATACTTAAATTTTCTAGAAAGAAACTTTCTTTATATATCGTGGTATAAATAATAATTAAAAAAACTGACAATGTAATAATATAAATTGTGTGCTGATAAAAGTTTACTGCCTCTTGCCGGCTCACAACCGATGTGGCAGTCTTCAAAAGAAGGCCCATAGTAAGAATAATAATCCGAGACTGATAAACGTTTCTGCATCTTGTCGGCTCACAACCGATGTTGCAGCCTTCAAAAAGGTCGAGGATTTTAATTGCATCATGGTTATATCAATATTAAGTGTAGTAAACGTGATTTAATAAATATAGAGAAAATCTCTTTTTCTTAAATTTAAATATGCTTTCGAACTAAGACTATTTCATTTTAAGTGGTGATTTTACGTATATAAGGGAAAACCAAGAGTTTTGAAACCAAAGGTCCGTGAGTCCCGATACTAGTCTCTGTGGGGTGTCAAAAGCCTTGTCACTTAGCCGCAAGGTTGGGATGTGCCGAGACGAAATTCGCTACATGGGATGATCTCGCCTTCAAACTCATTACTTTTTGGGTGGAACGTGACGCATAGAAATTTTGCAAAACGTTTGATCCATGGTTGAAATTTAAAATGGCACATTCACCTAAGATATAATAATTGTCGGGAGTGAAAAGTTCACAAGTTACAAATATGAGTAGTGATGATATCTTAACTTATATTTAACGATGATTTCGTTTTTAAGCTTGGTTTGGGACGAATGAAAAGTCGGGGATGATGAATTTATCTTTTTGAGCATTTTAGGATTGAAGTGCGTCTTGTTCTATGACCCTTAAAGTTATGAAAATAACGAAAGTCAAACATGTTAGTTAGTTGCTTAAAAAGAAAAGTACAAAAAAATGAGAAAAATGAAAAAAATACAAAAATATGTGTGGTAATAAGTGTAGATTTATAAAAATGGTAAAAACGGGGCTTTCCAAAGCTAATGATTCTTTAATTCCCCTTGATGAACACTTAGCTACTTTTCGAGGTAATTAGTCAAGGGGGATTGAGATTCTTGGTTTTCTAAAGTGTTTACTTATGGCATTGCGTGAGGACACGGCAATATCTTAGTATGGGGGATTTTGGTATGTGCTTAAATACACATACCTTTTACCTATAAAAACGAGCTTAAATGACTAAAAACGGACTTAAAATGCCAAATATATGCTTGTTTTGCTATTTATGTTGTGCAGGTAACGGATATTCACGAAAAGGACAAAAACGAAGCCAAAAATGACAAAACCGAGCACGGGATTGGAAAGAGCGTGAAAAAAGTCAAAGTCAAAGTCGACAAAAGTCGAAGTCAAAGTCAACCCTGGGACATAGCAATGGAATAATCATCGAAAAACATACCCGAACCCCTAATTGTATCAAAGTGGGCCAACCCGTACCCATTTTAGTGGGCCGGGTCAGCCCACTACACACTTATAAACCTAAAACCCTTTAACCTATTATTTATTAAAACCCGGATCCATTACAAACCAACTGGCCCAAATCCTAATATAAGCTCAAATACCCATTTAACCCCGTTAGCCATAACTATCCTAAACCCATTTCACATCGTTAGTCCTCAAGTACTAACCATGTCAAACACCCTATACACTTTAGGGACCGAACTTGCCAACATTCAAATCATAACCCTTAACCCCGTTATCCCTAACACCCAAAACAGATTAAAACCCTTTTCCCGCCCAAAGACACTATTTACTCTCCACCTCGACCCCTGTACCCTAACAAACAAACCCATCACTCTCACCTCCAACCCTACCCCCAGCTAGAAAACAAGCCACTGTGGCAATCCCATGGTGTTTTATTGGACGAAATTGATCAAAGGCTCAGATTGGGTTTGAAGAAGCACAATGGAAGATCAATGGTTTTGATTCAAGGCTTGGAGAACACACTCCCAACTCCTCACACAACAAGCACAAGCTCAAGATCTATAGCTTCTTAATTCGGCTATAAATAGTGTGTGTTTTACACACATAGGGTTATCTAGTTTTTACTTGTCTTTTAATAGTTTTTTAATGTATTTTTAGCTTATTGTAGTTTAAATTAGCTTATTGTACTTTTTTTTGGAGTCTTGTAAAAGTTTTAAGTATTAATGAAATTTCAAGTTTTATGCAAAATTCTGTTTTCAGTATTAAGTTAATATTATGCTTTTAAAATGACTTAATAAGCTCTTGTTTAAGCTCTTAGATAATCTGTTTTCATTAAGCATTAATTACTTTTAAGTGTTTAAGCCAAATTCACTAAAAATTAACCCTCAAAGTACCTTAAGCTTTTATAAAGATGATAAGCCAGACAAGGATGTTCTTATGGACTTACCAGCTTATCATAAGATAAGCTGGAGCTTTTGTAGATAAGCTCTTGTGAGCCTGTTTATCCTTGTTTAAGCAAGGGCACTTGTGAGTTCTCAATTTCTGTCTTTTATAGCTTATTTACTTCTTGGCTTATTTTTATGCATTTTCTTATTTGAGCTGCTTATTTTCTGCTTATTATTTGCTTATCAATGCTTATTATGCCCTATTGTTGCTTTTGATTCAGTCTTATGCTTAAAAATCATGCAGATGTTGTTTTCTTATAAACTGTCTTATTTGTGCTTTAAACTGCTTATTGTCTATTGCTTTTTTTCAGTGCTTATTCTTGAATGATTAATGCTCATTTGTCTTTTATCATCATATTTCATCATCTGTTATGCATTTCATAGCCTAGCTTAATCTGTTTTAATGTAAAAAATTAAACTTTAAAAGCTAAAAGGGTGTTTGGGTCAAGGTTCAAAATGTGTCAAATGGTGTATAAATTGTTCTTGGTCATCAAGCCAGTTCCATAAGCTCTAATTAAGACTTAATGCAAGTTTTCATAAGCTCAGGGTAGTCATTGTTAAGTTTTAAATGTTGATTTATCATAAATCCAAGCTTGTTGTTCTAAAATTGGTTTAAACTACTATTTGGTTTAATTACTTAGAAGTCCATTTGACATGAGGATTTTGTGTTCAAACTGAGTTTCTAATTTAACAATATGAATCTGTTTTAAGTTTTTGGCCTTTGGTTTAACCTTTTAAGTCGTTTAGATCAAAACAGTCTAGTATAGATAGTCGTGGTCTAGTTTTTAATCCAATATTGCAGAATTATTTGTGCTTAGAGTCTAGCTTTTCTTTGTTTAATTTTGCATTAAAAAATTAGCTTATTGTAGTTTTAGGTGCGTAAGTGACCCTATTATGATTCGACTAGCGGGGATGCTATGTCTTGATTGTTTGCATATATTTACTGTATATAGCACTATTGTCTACTGTTTGAAATATTGACAAATTTTGGGTTATTAAGGTCAAACTACGAGCTCACCAACATTATTGTTGACGTTTTCGAGTATCATTTTCAGGTGAAGTGAAAGAAGAGTTGTTTGGTGATTGTAATAGCAGACTTAGAAGTATCCCGTGTGGAATTTCTTTTGAATTCTTGCTTCTAAGATAACTATTACTATTCTGTTTCATAAACAGACTTAACTATAAACAGAATTAACTATAACCAGTACTAACTATGACCAGTACTAACTATGACCAGTACTAACTATGACCAGTACTAACTATGACTAGTACTAATTCTAGTACTGCTATACTCTACTAGTACTAACTTAGTACTAGCAGACTTAACTTAGTACTGCCAGTATCAATTCAATACTAACAGAACTAACTATAACTACCAGACTTAACTGTTATACTACCAGTATTAAGTCTGTTACAATCTATTTTCCCAACATTCTGGATGTCGCAACATCCAAACTTATCATTTTCATCGAATCCCGCTGCACCTTCATCCGCAAACGTAATATCTTCACAAACTCACTTTTCTCCGTTTGGTAGCCAATATACTATGCCACCATACACACCCGAGAAATGTTATCTTTAACAACAACAACTACTTCAACAACAATTTCAACATCTTCAACAACATCCACCATAATTCTATCCACCACAACAAACACAACCACAATCACCACCACCACCCCACAAGCGTAAAGCGAACAAGCACTACACGAAACCCGCGAAAACAGGCGCGAAGAAAAGGTAAAATATCTGCAAAAAAGAACCACCACCACTACCACAACCTAGGGTTTCTTAAATATTAACACTCTTTAGACGCCCTAAGAGGAAGCATTATTAGGCGAGTGTTATGTTGCTGTTTCCGAGGATGTTGGTGATTTATGATATGAAAACATAGGACTGTTGGTATTTATGATATGGAAAACATTAATTTAAATATTGAAGCAAGCAAGGATATAATTATAGCAGAAGCGGACACACTGTGTCATCGTGCTAACAATCACCAACAACCAAGGATCCATAGGTCTTATGAACAATCAGTGTAAGATAAAACCCAAGTATTATACCTTTCTTCGTTTAGGATGTAGATGATCGGATTGAACGCTAAGCGCATAAAGATCCTTCCTCGTACTCTTGAAACTCTGTATCCAAAGATAGGCAAGTGTTTTTGGTTATAATATTATACCTTTCTTCTTAGGATGTAGAGATCGGATGGAGCAAGCAAAGATCCTTAGTACTCTTGAAACCTATAACCAAAGATAGGCAAGCTCTTTGGTGGTATACACTGCACATCAATCAATCACCACCGAATACAAGTCCTTGTAAGCCCTCTTGATTCACCCTTGCACAATGCTTGAATGAGTTAACGATAAAAAAACCAAAGACCCTAGTTAGGGTTGTTTGTGTGGCCGGTTAGGGGAGGGGAAGGAGGAGAGAACTGTGCAAGAAATTTGTTAAGGATTGTTATATGATTTGAGAAATTGATGAGGTGTAATTTCATACACATTTTAGGGGTCAATTAGCCCTTTAAATGGTGTAAATACAAACATTTATTAACCTAATTTGCTTCTTTTAGAGTTTTGAGTACTTGAGATGCAAACGAAAGAAATACACGTGACTTATTCTCGATTTGGTGAAGAACTGAAGAAAATAGACAAGATTCAGGATCGTGATCGACATCGTGACGCCTTTAGTGGAAGTGCCTAGAAATATATATAAAATATGGCAATTTGACGCTGGTTTGTGTGACGATCTTAGTGACACCGTCAGGACCCTCAAGAGATGGCTTCACCCTCGTCAAACTATAATGTTGGAGATAAACCTTAAAAGTCGACGGCGAGTTGACGGCGTGATGTGTCGTTGTGTGGTTGTAATTTATGTTTCAGGTTTTAAATTTATATTTTGCCGATTTAACAAAAAACAACACTTTAACGGGCAGTGTACCCGGTAGATGGGAGTTTCGTGGTAAGTAGGGTGTCGATCACTAAGAGCAAGAACAATCTTTCAATTTATTAATATTATGGTTATCTAAACTAAGTTAATTCTATTCTATGTTAAACCTATGCTAAACCTATGTTAATCCTAATATGTTCTAACGGGTAAGGGTGATTTTCAACCTGAGAGACTAGCACGAGTTTGGTGGTGACTAAAATAACTTAAGATTACTAAGGACAATGCAAGAAAATTAATAAAAAGATAAAAAGATGCGGATAGCAAAATTTAATAAAAATTGTATTAACAACCATTATTTAATCTAATTAGAACGCTTGGTATGTTTAATTTAGTGCAATGATTACTTATTCGAGGCGGCATATCGATTCTTAAGACTTAGGCGCTGGTACTTCTTCCTAAGACCTAAATAGAAGAATTCTGTCAAATGACACCGTCAGGACCCTCAAGAGACGGCTTCACCCCCGTTAAACTATAATGTTGGAGATAAACCTTAAAAGTCGACGGCGAGTTGACGGCGTGATGTGTCGTTGTGTGGTTGTAATTTATGTTTCAGGTTTTAAATTTATATTTTGCCGACTTAACAAAAAACAACACTTTAACGGGCAGTGTACCCGGTAGATGGGAGTTTCGTGGTAAGTAGGGTGTCGATCACTAAGAGCAAGAACAATCTTTCAATTTATTAATATTATGGTTATCTAAACTAAGTTAATTCTATTCTATGTTAAACCTATGCTAAACCTATGTTAATCCTAAGTCTAACGGATAAGGGGGTTTTCAGCCTGAGAGACTAGCACGGGTTTTGTGGTGACTAAAATCAACTTAAGATACTAAGACACATGCAAGAAAATTAATAGAAGATAAAAGAGCGGTCTAGCCAAATATAAAAAAACTGTATTAACCATTATTAATCCAATTAGAACGTTGGTTTGTTTATTTAGTGCAATGATTACTTATCTCGAGGCGGCATATCATTCTTAAGACTTAGGCGGTACTTCTTCCTAAGACCTAGATACGAAGAATTCTGTCACAATTAAACGTATCCGCATAAAGTATCCTTATTTGCTGATTATAATCTATCTTAGGGATTAAAGAAATGGTGATCTTTTTAAACCCTAGCTCATAAAGACTTTACCCACTTACTGCTTAAAGGCAATTGATACACTAGTAGTCTACTAACCAAGTCTTTACCAATTAATTGAGAACGTACTTGTTGATCCAAAGGGTCACCTGCCGGTCCAACTAAGCTCACAATCTAAGAGCACAGATAGGTTATTATTCGTGATCCTATTGGTCTAGATGTATAAATCACTATATGGAGAGCCATCCCGGCATCTAGATTACTTGGTCCGTATCACTAGATCCAGTTGAATGAAAGGTCGCATACAAAAGCACGTAAACAAGTATAAACTGATAAACATAAACAAGCAATCAACGATAAATTAAGCAATCGAGATAAACAAACCAAACATTTAGATCTTCATAATAATGGCTAATACCCGAAGGTATTAGCCTTTAAACGTCATAATCAATACAAGAGTAATAATTTAGCCAAGGTAAACTAACCGAGTTAACGAATGATACCAAAAACTAAACGATTACAAGAGTATAGGAGATTACAACTTGTTTCCTATGGAATTAATTACGTTGCAAGACCTCTTCTGCTCTTCTTCTCTTCTAAAAATCGACTTTTATGGTTTAGGTATCAAAAATATGATTTAGCACACTAAAAACCCGTTTTTAGGTTTTCTATTTATAAGGTCTAGAATTGAGTCAATACGGCGGCGTATTGAAGGTTTATTGGAGTAGAGACCACGTTTGATATCTTCCAGAATATTTTATTTCCATAACTTAAATGCGGTGTATTGGTCTTCTCTGGATACGGCGTATTGATCATTGATCCTTTGTGGTCTTTAGTGAAGTGCAGACACAGATACGCCGTATCTTCCTTGATGGATAAGGCATATTGGATGTCAGAACAATAATCTTCAAATGTCTTCGTTTAAGCTTTAGAATGCGTGCCTTTTTTCTAATCTTCACCAAATACTCCAAAATTACTGCAGTTCTCAAATACAAATGATTAAGTAACAATTCTTTGCTATAATTAAACTAAATGGGTTATTTACATGGGATAAATGATGCTATAAACGTAACATTATTTAATGTCATCAAATATCCCCCACCTGAATCCTATTTGTCCTCAAGTAGCCTTTAGAAGTTTATAAAAATATATCCCTAAGGATTTTTTCCGTTTGAGCATTTATTCGACCTATTACAAGTACACAACTAAACACCTCACGAAATAGGCAGATGAAAACACTCAAATCACTCAACTAATCTATGTGGTAACATGTAACTAATTTACTCAATTGCTCGGTCGTGATGAGTATTCTATCATAGGCTTAATAAG
Organism: Tanacetum coccineum; assembly: GCA_026074375.1. Classification (NCBI taxonomy): domain Eukaryota; kingdom Viridiplantae; phylum Streptophyta; class Magnoliopsida; order Asterales; family Asteraceae; genus Tanacetum; species Tanacetum coccineum. The sequence continues at coordinate 30,685 of BQNB010011786.1, read as the reverse complement.
GATACACATCTCCACCACTAGAGTTAAGGAGTAACAAGTTTATAAATGCAAAATGGGTTTTTATTATAAGGCTTAGGGTTGATCATTTTACAATCTTTCACCAAAAGTACCACACCTACAAGGCAACTAAATCACACATACATGGCCGTAACGACGGAATAGACATGTGTGTTCGATCACATCCTCATTCGAGTTTAACCAAGGGTTAGGATGAAGAATGATATAGGGTATGGATCTTCTAACTTTCACCAAAAGTAATAAACCAACAAGGCAGCTGAATCACGCATACATGGCCGTAATGACGGAATAGACATGCATGACTCGGTCACATCCTTATTCGAGTAAAACCCAAGGTTAATGATTAGGAAAGGGAAATAAATTGTTGTTAAAAAAATTGCAAAACAAATAGACTAAGTCCAAACAGATAAGGTACAAGTTGCTAGACACTTTTTCCCGACGGTTACCATGAAAAAGACATAACTATTTACAAACATCTTGATCATTGATCAAAAACAACAACGTAAGTTGGCGTTCCCGTAATAGTCAACTCCCAATCATCCCATACTTTACATAATTTTACAAGACAAGTGGTGATATCTACCACTTTATACAAAACTTTACATCGTTGACTTATAACGCGTATCAACGAATAATCGATCCTTGATATAATTCCTCTGGTTTAAGCTTTTGCAAAACGATTATCTTCAAACTTTCCTCCTCTTTTTTGTTGTGATTTTTCTAATTTTTTTTCATATATACTAACTATGAAACTCGGTGTAATTTCACCATATTCACGATCATAATAACTCTGGATAATTCCTTTGATAATTCTTCATTCTTCGGACGTACCAATAATTGTGATGGTAGTAAAAATACATGAGTTTTGACTACTTTATATATTCCCATTTGCAATGTGCAAATTTCTTTCCAACCGTACCAAAGATAGAAAGTTGACACAAGACTCGGGAAATACATACTTTACACTTTAAGCGACTAGCAACTGATAAATTGACTTAATCTAACAGGGTAGGCTACTGTGTAAAGGAGTAACAAAATAAATAGTTGGTGTTATTCCTAAAGGAATGGCTCTATTGGTTTTCCTAGAGGTATTTTACTCTTAAGATGAGAGTAAACAAAGGGTTTATATGGGATTTAACTAACCAGTGTAGTTAGTTAATAAAAAAAACATATAAAGGCTTTTTGGGTGTAATCCTAGAAATTTACCAATTTAAACAAGTTACTCCATCTAAATCCATAGTACTCATTACTGTGATCTCGAATAGATATAATAAGCCAAGTTCTAAAGTCTACAACATCACCGACACACTCATATTTTTATAGAATTTGAGTAAACATTTAGAAACAGATAAGGTTAAATCATCACAATATCTAATAAGGGTTATTGTGTGCAGGTTATGTAACAAGTAATTTCACAAAAGTATGCTTGATTTTTTTAAAATTTGAGCATAATTTAAGCATTTTAGTGTGAAAAATAGGACAAGTATGCATTCTAATTCTCATCCCCCACTTGAATTATAAAACGTCCTCGTTGTATAGATAAAACATTAAAAACGGGAATTAAAAGAATTAGAATGAGAAACTTCCCTGATATTTTGCTCGGTAGATTCTTCAAGTTGAGTTTATGAGCAAGAATTCCAGATTATAGACACTTTACCAACTTCGTCGATTTCTTTGCAGCGAGGTCCTGTGCAAAATATAAGGAAAAACATGCAAAAATCCTATCTCGGGTATTCTGCGGTTAGTTAAATAAACTAAATAATAAACTGTACAGGAGACAATAAGCGTTTCCATATAATGATACACGTATTGAGAACTATAAAAAGTTATCTAAATACGGGTTAGTACGTTGAATACGCCGTATCATATTCATGAATACGCCGTATTGACATAACTGACAGTAATGTTTAAAGTGCAAAAAGTAAAGGACTGATAATGTCCCAACATTCAATACGTCGTATGGTATGGAACGGATACGCCGTATTGATGTCTGGAAAGACAAACTTGATAAAAATAAATAACAATCCGGGTTGTCTCTTGGGAAACACTTTTGTTTTAGCTAGTCTTTAAGTTAGACTTTTTCCTTCCAGCTTTCTTCACACTTGTAAATACTCTCACTCTCTCAATTCCGCTCTTAATTTGGATACGGTGCTAGGTTTCGTAATCTACCAACGAGCTAAGGTGTTAAACTTTCTGTCAGGCTTGTTCTATCATGAATAAACAAGTCAAAATATCACATCATAACATATATACAAAAAATAGGGATCTGTTTAAAGTTAGATACATCATGATATGAATAATATAAATGTATAAAAGATAGAAACAAAAAGATAAGGAGTAGAGAGATCATGGGTCTGGCTGCTGCTCATCCTGTTGGGCTATGGAGGTGCTGGAATCATCTGTCATGCGTCTGGTACGTCTCACATATAGAATATGATAATCTAAATAGCTCGTGTACCTGACTCCTAGCCTGGCCATCATATATGGAGAGTCCATTGACCGACTTGTAGGGAATCCGTGAGAAATACAGGCAATTACTATCCCAACACCTCATCTATACTCTCCCAGGCTCTCCTAGACATGCTGTCCTCCTCTAACCTTGCCTAACCTTGTTCTTAGTATGGACTGGTACTGACCATAGGTGTGGCGGCTGAGGTGCCTATCATGGTGGCGAATAGCCAGAGCCACCTATCAACTACAGGAGCATCCTCAGCGGCCTCAGTGGCACCAGCCGCAGCAACCTGTTGCCTCTTTGGTCTCGGGCTCCAAGCCAAGTATCATTCAAGTCTCTCCACAGATATGCAGTCCTCACCAGTTCAGTCATATCATATCTCGGGAGGTCTCGGATAATCATGTTAGGTCCCATAGAGTCTTATCTTTAGTAAAGCAGCCCCAAAGATGTTTGCAGACGAGAAACAACTGACACCCTGATATCATAGCCCCCTGCTTTCCTCACGAAGCAAACAACACTTAAGTATCTAGACAATAGTTGGAGATGTTGGCAGAGTGAACCAACATCCATCCCCCTCAGATAAAATAAATTAGTCACGGTCACCTTCTTAGGTGCTTGACTCCTCCTAGCAATACTGCACGCAATCAGCTTGTGGCACAACCTAAGTATCGGATCCCTAATAGAAGTATAGGACGGGTCGGTGCCAAAGAAATCTCCAATAGATAAAATCTCCCTCCAATAAGCACTCAGACCCCCTTGTCGGGATCTGCCTCACACTCTCGGCCCAGTATGCACCAAATCTAACCGACTCAATCTCCTCAGCAGTATGCAGGCCTATACCCAAAATAAACTCCCTCCAGCTCATACGACGCCTAACTCTACCTAACTGAAACTGTAAAGCCCTGGTTGTATCCAGATCAAGCACTGCCTCTCCAAACCTAAATGTACTTAAGAACTCCATGATGAGCTCGTGTACCAATGAGCCTCTAATCTCAAATAGCCTCCTCCAAGCTCGGCTAGTGAATACACCTTGTCCCTGAGCATCCCTGTGCTCCATCAGCATCCTACCTCTCAACCCCTCGGCCATCAGATTAGTCAATCCCCCAAAATCGAATACCTAAACCTTATGTACCTCTCTCTTGTATATCTTACCCAACCTCGTCTCAAAATCCACTATATCAGCATTAGTGTACTGTAATCCCTCAAACCTAAGGTACTGATGCCTCTGATCCCTAGGTAGAAGAGCCATATCTGCAAAATCAACGAGATCAGTACACAGTTTGTAAATTTTAATTATTCTGTTCTGAGAGCAGATACGGCGTATTCAGATATGATACGCCGTATGTAGATCTGTAGTCAATACGCCGTATAGATGTACGTCAATACGGCGTATGGAATTCAAAACGTAAGATCTTTAGCTGATCAATACGCCGTATTCAATTTGATGAATTGAATACAGCGTATTGATGTTTTAAAAATAGGGTGAATTGAGTCAATACGTCGTATCCAGTTGAGTGGATACGCTGTATTTCTCTGCAGTTTAAAAATGAAAAAGGGATTTTCATCTATACCCATTTGACTGTATTCCTAATTCTCAAAAACTATAGTCATATGCAGGGGAAAAGGGATCCAAAATAAGCCCAAGTGTAGTTAAGCTCTCAAAACCAAAATCAAAATCCTAACGCTAACCCTAATTCTAATTCAATTCGAAAATAAAAACAAAGGGCAAAGGGAAGAACACATTACTGTATAATAACAGAGATGAGAACGATTATGAGAAAAAATGATTTCCAAGATTTTGATTGCGGTAAAAACGTGTTTGAGAGTAGTAGTGTGTGTAAAAAAAGTCAATTCCGGCGTATACTGTTTGGCTTTATACCCAAACTCGATACGCCGTATTGGTTTTTGTCCAATACGCCATATTGGGTAAATTTGTTGACTTGGTCAACTTAAGTTTAAAAACAGTGGATACGCCTTATAGGTGTTTACCTAATACGTTGTATCCGTTCTTGGAGACCAATTTTCCTAATTTAAACAAAGTAAAGAAAACGTACCTTGGCCTCCGCAACATTCTTGTGTAAACACCATCCTTATAATACCATTTAGGGTCGAACAGGATGCCAAACGGCACATACAAATTCTTAATAAGATTTAGTAGCATCCCGTTGTTAAGATAATTCCAAGCCATGATATTAACATCCAATTCATACTAAACTTTTCATCATGAAAATTTTATTGTTTTCATCTTGACTTTGCTTTCAGAAATCTCTAGAACCCTTGTGTTTACCTCATTACCACCCAGAAGACTTGTATATATCGCATTTTTTTTATTCAATGTTTCCTTTATCTGACTTGAGTTCATCGGTATACGATTATGGTGAAAGGGTAAAAGTTCATTAAGTACCAAACGTTTTGTTCCTCTTCATCACATTCAGACAATGATGTTTCATCTTTCAATCAACTTCATCGATATGTTGAGGGCTTAAAGTAGGTTCAGTTAAGTATTGATTTAGACGTTAGAGCATCATTGTAAACAATACCTGGAAATTCATTCTCAAAATATTTAAAGAAGTCTAAATCATCAAAACAACTGACCGTAGGCATGGGTGATGGAAACGAAGACATATTGACTTTTTCATTATTGTTTTCCGAATCCGTTTTTAAATTATTGGCATAAATTATTTTATAAGAAAATGAGTTTTTGTCAAAAACATTACCATGTAATACTTCATGTCGGATGTCAATGATATTCATAAAGTCAATTTATATTAGTTGTTAAGTGGAACTTTACTGTGGGGTTCACAGAGAGTGTTTTTTTAGATGATAACTTGTCATTAAGTTATAGCTGAGATTCAGTTTCAAAGGATCTGAGGTTTGTGAAGTCTTCTTTTAGCAGATTTAACTATTACATAGCAGGGTTCCCCGTTTACACTTACCATGCCAACGAGCTTTTTCTTCTTCGAGCTTGATATATTCTTCCATGGTAATGTTTGGGTTGTCCACTGTAATAAACTTGCTAGGAAAGAAAACCGTCAAATAACTTCTACGTCGTATTTAGTAAACTGAATAGACGTATTTACAAAAACTAATAAGCAAACAAAAAGGTTATAAAATATCTAAACCACACTAATCCTAAGGGTTAGATTTTAATCTATGTTAAAATCCAAATTATCAATAAAGAAATTAAAAACAACAGATTAAATTTCACTCCCTAGCTAACTGCGCAAAAACTTAATGTGTCGTTGTGTGGTTGAAATTTACTGTTTCAAGTTTTAAATTTATATTTGTGACTTAACCAAAAACAAACTTTTATCGGGCAGTGTACAATGATACGATGGATTTTTCGTAGGTACGTAGGGTGTCGATCTAAGAGCGAGAAACAATCTTTAATTTATTAATAATTTTGTTATCTAAACTAAGTTAATTCTATTTATGTAAAAACTATGCCTAAAACCTATGTAATCTAAATTAAAGGATAATGGGGGGTTTTTTTAGCCGGAGGAGACTGGCAACGGGGTTTTGTGGTTACTAAATCAACTTAAGATATAAAACACGCGCAAGCAAATTAACAGAAGATAACAGATCAGTCTAGACAATATAAGAAACACTGCTATTATCCAATCTTATTAATCCAATTAGACACGTTGGGTTTGTATTATTTAGTGTCAATGATTACTTATCTCGAGGCGACATTTTCATTTATTATGACTTAGCGGTACTTCTTCCTAAGACCTAGATACGAAGAATTCTGTCACAATTAAACGTATTCGCATAAAGTATCCTTATTTGCTGATTATAACCTATCTTAGGGATTAAAGCAATGGTGATCTTTTTAAACCTTAGCTCATAGAGACTTTAATACTTACTGCTTAAAGGCAATTCATACACTAGTAGTCTACTAACCAAGTCTTTACCAATTAATTGAGAATGTACTTGTTGATCCCAAGAGTCACCTGCCGGTCCAACTAAGCTCACAATCTAAGAGCACATATAGGTTATTATTCGTGATCCTATGGGTATTCGTTGTACTAAATCAACTATATTGAGAGCCATCCCGGCATTAGATTACTTGGTCCGTATCATGATTCCAGTTGAATGAAAGGTCGCATACAAAAGCACATAAACAAGTATAAACTGATAAAATAAAATGTAATCAACGATAAATTAAGCAATCGAGATAAACAAACCAAACATTTAGATCTTCATAATAATGGCTAATACCCGAAGGTATTAGCATTTATTTAAACGTCATATTCAATACTAGAGTAATAATTTAGCCATGTCACAACTAAACATGAGTTAACGAATGGATATCAAAAATGAACGATTACAAGAAGTATAGGAGTTATAAGTTGTTTCATATGTGATTTATCAGTTGCAAGACCTCTTCTGCTTTCTGAAAAATCGGACTTTTATGCGTTTACGGTACAAAATATTCATTTAGCACACTGAAAACTGTTTTAGGTTTTATATTTATAAGGTTCTGAAATTTAGTCAATACTGCTATTCAAAAGTCTTTTGATTACGGCGTATTGGAGTAGGGAACACGTTCGATATAATCTCAGAATATTTTATTTCCATAACTTGAATGCGGTGTATTGGTCTTCTCTGGATACGGCCGTTTTGTTCGTGATCATTTGTGGTCTTTAGTGAAGTGCAGAGATACGCCGTATCTTCCTTGATGGATAAGGCATATTGGATGTCAGCAACAATAATCTTCAAATGTCTTCGTTTAAGCTCCAGAATGCGTGCCTTTTTTCTAATCTTCACCAAATACTCCAAAATTACTGCAGTTCTCAAATACAAAATGATTATGAACAATTCATTGTATAAATTAACTAAATGTGGTTATTTACATGGGATTAATGATGCTATAAACGTAAATTAGTTGATGTCATCATTTATATTCAACTTGAATTCATACCTAGTCACTCAAGTAGCTTTAGAAGATTTAAAAATGTAATCCCTAAGGATTTTTTCCGTTTGAGCATGTAATTCGAACTATTCAAGTACACAACAAACACCTCAATGAATAGCAGATGAAAACCTCAATCTATCAACTAATTATGTGGTAAACATGCAACTTATTTTCTCTAATTGCTCAGTCGTGAGGGTATTCTATAAAGGCTTGGCAAGGATACACATCTCCACCACAAGAGCTAGGAGTACAAGTTTATAACGAAAAATAGGTTTTTTATTTTAAGGCTTAGGGTTGATCATTCTCTAATACTGTCACCAAAAGTACCAACACAACAACGAACTGAATCACACATACATGGCGTAACGACAGAATAGACATGTGTGTTCGATCACTCATCATTCGAGTCTTAACCAAGGGTTAGGTTTTTTTGGAGTTGAAGATATGATATAGGGTGTGGGATCTTATAACTTTCACAAAAGTAATAAACCAACAAGCAGCTGAATCACGCCATACATCTGGCGTATGTCGGAATAGACATGCATGACTCGGTCACAATCCTTATTGAGTAAAACCCAAGTTAATGATTAGGAAAGGAAAAATAATTGTTGTATAAAAAATTGCAAAACAATAGTCTAAGTCCGAAAGATAAAGGTACAAGTTGCTAGAACTTTTCCCGACGGTTACATGAAAAAGAACTTAAACTATTTACAACATCTTGATCATTGATTCAAAAACAAACAAGTAAGTTGGCGTTCCGTTATAGTCAAATCCAATCTCATCCCTACCTTTACATAATTTTAACAGAAAAGTAGGTGAATATCTACACTTTTATACTATACTTTACATCGTTGACTTATAAGACGTATCAACGAATAATCGATCCTTGATATAATTCCTTTGGTTTAAGCTTTTGCAAAACGATTATCTTCAAACTTTCCTCCTCTTTTTTGTTGTGATTTTTCTATTTTTTTTCATATATACTAACTATGGAAAACTCGGTGTAATTTCACCATATTCACGATCATAATAACTCTGGAAAATTCCTTCGATAATTCCTTCATTCTTCGGACGTACCAATAATTGTGATGGTAGTAAAAATATGAGTTTTGACTATTTATAATATTCCATTGTAATGTGCAAATTTCTTTCCACGTAACAAAGTTAGAATAGTTGACACAAGACTCGGGATATAATACTTTAAACAATTTAAGCGATAGCAACTGATAAATCGACTTAATTAACAGGGTAGGCTATGTGTAAGGAGTAACAAAACTAAATTAGTTGGTGTTCATTCCTTAAGGATTGTATCTATTGGTTTTTACTAGGGTCATTTTTTCTTTAAGATGTGAGGTGAAAGGGTTTATACGGATTTATACTAACAGTGTAGTTAGATTTATAAAAACATTAAAGGCTTTTTTGGTGTAATCCTAGAAATTTACAAATTTATAAGTTACTCCATCTAATCCATAATACTCATCATGTGATCTCGCATAGATATATAGCCATGTTTAAAGTCTACAACATCAACGATAACAACTCATATTTTTGTGGGTATTTGAGTATAACATTAGAAACAGATAGGTTAAATCATTGCAATATCTAATAAGGGTATTGTGTGAGGTATGTAACAAGTACATTCAAATATGTAGCATGGGTTTTTTAAAATCTTAAGCATTAAGTTAAGCATTTTAGTGTATAAATAGGACAAGTATGCATTCTTAATTCTCATCCCCCCTTGAATTTTAAAACGTCCTGTTGTATAGAATAAAACATTAGAAACGGGAATCTAAAGAATTAGAATGAGAAATCCATGTATTTTGTCGGTAGATTCTTCAAGTTGAGTTTATGAGCAAGAATTCTAGATTGTAGATACTTTACCAACTTCGTCGATTTCTTTGCAGTGAGGTCCTGTGCAAAATATAAGGAAAAACATGCAAAAATCCTATCTCGGTATTCCTGAGTTTGTTAATATTAAACATAAATAATAACTGTACAGAGGACAATACGCCGTATCCATTAAACTGGAATACCACCGTATTGAGAAACTTAAAAAAGTATCTAAATACGGGTCCAGTTCTTTGAATACGCGAATCATTTCTGAATACGCGTATTGACATACTGACAGTAACTCGTTTTAAAGTGCATAAAAGTAAAGGTCTGTTAATGTCAACATTCATCGCGTATGGTATGGAACGATAGCGTATTGATGTCTGGAAAGACAAACTTGATAAAAATAAATAACAATCCGGGTTGTCTCTTGGGAAACACTTTTGTTTTAGCTAGTCTTTAAGTTAGACTTTTTCCTTCCAGCTTTCTTCACACTTGTAAATACTCTCACTCTCTCAATTCCGCTCTTAATTTGGATACGGTGCTAGGTTTCGTAATCTACCAAGAGCTTATGGTCGGTTAAACTTTCTGTCGGCTTGTTCTATCATGAATAATCCAAGTCAAAAATATCACATCATAATATATACAAAAATAAGGGATTGTTTTAAGTTAGATACTTCATGTCATGATTATAAATGCACAAAAGATTGAAAATAAAAGATAGGAGTAGAGTGATCAAGGGTCTGGCTGTTGCTCATCCTGCTGGGCTATGGAGGTGCTGGCATCCAGACTGTCATGCGTCTGGTATGTCTCATATATAGAATATGATAATCTGAGACTAGCTCGTGTACCTGACTCCAGCCTGGTCCATCATCCGTGAGAGTCCAATGACCGTCCATGTAGTGAATCGAGAGAAATCACAGGCCATACTATCCAACACCTCTCTCTACCTCTCCCTGCCGCTACTCACAAGCCAAGGCACTGTCCTCATCAACCTGCATAACCTCTGTTCCTACGTCATGGTGGTCTGACATAGGTAGTGTCGGCTGAGGTGCCTAAATTGTGTGGAATTGACAGAGACCATCAATCAACTACAGGAGCATCATCAGCGGCTCAGTGGCACCAGCCGCAGCAACCTGTTGCCTCTTTGGTCTCGGGGCTACCCAAGCCCAAGTATCATCAAGCTCCTCACAGATCTGCAGTCTCACCAGCTCAGTCATATCAATCTCAGGGAGGTCTCGGATAATCACTGTTAGTCCCTAGAGTCTCTCTTTAGTAAGCAGCCCCAAATGCTTTGCCAGACGAGCAACAAACTGACCCCCTGATATCATAGCCCCCTGCTTCCTCCCCGAAGCAAACAACCTTAAGTATCTAGCCAATAGATAGGAGATGTTGGCAGAGCCAAAATCCATCCCCCTCAGATAAATAATTCCAATTACGGTCCCTTCTTACGCGTGCCTGACTCTATGCTAGCCATAAAAAAATACTGCACGCAATCAGCTATGGGCATAGCCTTCGCATCAGATCCCTGATAGGTATGTGTAGGATGGGGCTGTGCCAAGAAATCTCCAATAGATAAATATCTCCCTCCAATAAGCCTCTGATTCCCCCATTGTCGGGATCTGCTTAGCACTTCGGGCTAGTATGCACCAATCTAACCGTCTCAATCTCTTCAGCAGTATGCAGGCTATACCCAGAATAAACTATTCCAGCTCATACGACGCTAACTCACATAAATGAAAACTGTAAAGCCCCGTTGTTCCAAATCATAGCACTGCCTCTCCAAACCTAAATGTACTTAAGAACTTCATGATGAGCTCGTGTACCAATGAGCCTCTAATCTTAAATAGCCTCCTCCAAGCTCGGCTAGTGAATACACCTTGTCCCTGAGCATCCCTGTGCTCCATCAGCATCCTACCTCTCAACCCCTCAGCAATCAGATTAGTTAATCCCCTAAAATCGAATACTAAAACCATATGTACCTCCTTTGTAGACTTACCCAACTCCTCACTCAAATCCCACTATATCAGATTAGTGTACTGTAATCCCTAAACCTAAGGTAATGATGCATCTGATCCTAGATGGAAGAGCCATTCATGCAAAATCAACGAATTAGTACACAAGTTGTAAATTTTAATTATTCTGTTCTGTGAGCAGATTGAGTATTCAGTATTGATACGCCGTCTGTAGACTTCTGTAGTCATACGCCGTATAGATGTACGGTCATACGAGTATGGATTCAAAACGTAAGGCTCTTTAGTTGATCAATACGCCGTATTTATTTGTTGAAATTGAATACAACGTATTGATGTTTTAAAGATAAGGGTGAATTGAGTCAATACGCGTATCAGTTGAGTGGAATACGCTGTATTTATCTGCAGGTTTAAAGACAAATAAAGGGATTTTCATCTTACCCATTGGACCGTATTCTTAATTATTAATACTATAGTCATATGCAGGGAAACGGGATCCAAAATATGCCAAAGTGTATGTTAAGCTCTCAAAACCGAAAATCTAAAATCCTAAAGCTAAAACCCTAATTTCTAATTCAATTCGAACATTAAAAACAAAGGACAAAAGGGAAAACATGACTACCGGTATTATTATAACAGAGATGAGAACGATTAAAGAGAAATGATTCAAGATTTTTTGATTGCGGTAAAAATGTGTATGAGAGTAGTAGTGTGTGTAAAAAGCTCAATCCGGCGTATCAGTTTGGCTTTTATACCCAAACTCGATACGCCGTATTGGTTTTTGTCCAATACGCCATATTGGGTAAATTTGTTGACTTGGTCAACTTAAGTTTAAAAACAGTGGATACGCCTTATAGGTGTTTACCTAATACGTTGTATCCGTTCTTGGAGACCAATTTTCCTAATTTAAACAAAGTAAAGAAAACGTACCTTGGCCTCCGCAACATTCTTGTGTAAACACCATCCTTATAATAGCATTTAGGGTCGAACAGGATGCCAAACGACACATACAAATTCTTAATAAGATTTAGTAGCATCCCGTTGTTAAGATAATTCCAAGCCATGATATTAACATCCAATTCCATGACAAAACTTTTCATAATGAAAATTTTATTGATTTTATCTTGACTTGCTTTCAGAAATCTCTTGAACCCTTGTGTTTCCTCATTACCCCCCGAAGACTGTATTATATCAATTTTATTAATATCATTGTCCTTATCTGACTTTAGATCATCGGTATAGATTATGTTGAAAGGGAATAGATCATTAAAGTATAAAACGTTTTGTTCCTCTTCATCACATTCAGACAATGATGTTTCATCTTTCAAATCAACTTCATCGATATGTTGAGGGCTTAAAGTAGGTTCAGTTAAGAAATCTGATTTAGACGTTAGAGCATCATTGTAAACAATACCTGGAAATTCATTCTCAAAATATTTAAAGAAGTCTAAATCATCAAAACAACTGACCGTAGGCATGGGTGATGGAAACGAAGACATATTGACTTTTTCATTATTGTTTTCCGAATCCGTTTTTAAATCATTGGCATAAATTATTTTATAAGAAAATGAGTTTTTGTCAAAAATTACCATGTAATCTTCATCGTCGGATTCGTCAAACGATATTCTAAAGTCAATTTTATTGTTGTTAAGAGAACTTACTGTGGGTTCACAAGAGAGTGTTTTTTTAGATGATAACTTGTCATTAAAGATTATAGCTGAGAATTCAGTTTCAACGGATCTGAGGTTGTGAACGTCTTCATTATAGCAGATCTTACCATACATAGCAGTTTCCCAGTTATACACCTTACCATGCCAACGAGCTTTTTCTTCTTCGAGCTTGATATATTCTTCCATGATAATGTTTGGGTTGTCCACTGTAATAAACTTGCTAGGAAAGAAAACCGTCAAATAACTTCTACGACGTATTACAAAAACAAAATAAGCAAACAAACAGGATTATAAACTATTCTAAACCACACTAATCCTAAGGGTTAGATTTAATCTAATGTTAAAAACCAAAATATCAAATAAAGATCAAGATTAAATTTTCACTCCCTAGCAACAACGCCAAAAACTTAATGTGTCGTTGTGTGGTAGTAATTTATGTTTCAAGTTTTAAATTTATATTTTGCCGACTTAACCAAAAACAACACTTTAATGGGCAGTGTACCTGATCGATGGAAGTTTTGTGGTACCTAGGGTGTCGATCACTAAGAGCGAGAAACAATCTTTTAATTTATTAATATTTTTGTTATCTAAACTAAGTTAATTCTATTCTATGTTAAACCTATGCTAAACCTATGTTAATCCTAAATCTAATGGATAAGGGGGGTTTTCAGCCTGAGAGACTGGCACGGGTTTTGTGGTTACTCAAAATCAAACTTAAGTTACTAAAAACAACGCAGCAAGCAAAATTAACAGAGTAAAAGAGCAGTAATAGACAATTTAAAAATACTGTATTAAAACATTATTAATCCTAATTAGAACGTTGGTTTGGTTTATTTTGTGCAATGATTTACTTATCCGAGGCGACATATCATTCTTAGAGATGAGGCGGTACTTCTTCATAAGGACCAGATACGAGAATCTGTCACAATTATAAGTATTCGCATAAAAGTATCTTATTTGCTTATCTATAACCTTTCTTAGGGATTATGCAATGGTGATCTTTTAAACTTAAGCTCATAGAGCACTTTACCTAACTTACTGCTAATGGCATTCATACACTAGTGTATACTAACCAAGTCTTTACCAATTAATTAAGAACGTATAGTTGATCCCAAGGTCACTGTCGTCAACTAAGCTCACTATCTAAGAGAAATTAGGTTATTATTCGTGATACTATGGGGTTACTAGATTATAAATACTATTGGAGAGCCATCCGTCATCTAGATTACTGGTCCGTATCTCTAGATCCAGTTGAAAGAAAGGCGCATACAAAGCACATAAATCATGTATAAACTGATTAAACATAAACATGCATCAACGATATTTTAGCCAATCGAGATAAACCAAAACCAAACATTTAGCTCTTCATAAATATGGCTAATAACCGAAGGTATTTGCCTTTTTAAACGTATATCAATACAAGAGTAATAATTTAGCAATGTAATCAACGAGTTAACGAATGATATCTAAATACTGAATGATTTTAACGAGTATAGGAGATTATAAGTTGTTTACTCTATGGAATTTATTAACGTTGCAAGACTCTTCTGCATTATTCTCTTCTGAAAAATGACTTTTATGGTTTGGTATCAAAATATTTATTTTGCAACATGAATAACAGTTTTTAGGTAGGTTTTCTATTTATAAGGTCTGGAATATGGTCGATACGGCGTATTGACTAAGGTCAATACGGCGTATTGAAGGTTTATTGGAGTAGGGACCACGTTCGATATCTTCCAGAATATTTTATTTCCATAACTTGAATGCGGTGTATTGGTCTTCTCTGGATACGGCGTATTGATCCTTGATCCTTTGTGGTCTTTAGTGAAGTGCAGACACATATACGCCGTATCTTCCTTGATGGATATGACATATTGGATGTCAGAACAGTAATCTTCAAATGTCTTCGTTTAAGCTCCAGAATGCGTGCCTTTTTTCTAATCTTCACCAAATACTCCATAATTACTGCAATTCTCAAATACAAACGATTAAGTAACAATTCTTTGCAATAATTAAACTAATTGGTTATTTCCATGGGATAAATGATGCTATAAAAGTAACGTTATTTAATGTCATCATGGCATCACAAGCAACAACTGATGCCGTTAGATGGATTTTCCTGTATATATTTTCGCATTGTTTTTATAATTCGTGCTGAAATTTTGGGAGCTAAACCCTAGACTATTTTGCGAGCTTTTACAACCCTTTTTACCTCAAGACTTCTCATGTATTATTGAGATAAGTATTATACAACAATCATTCAATTATGTTTCATATTTGTTGTTAGATTATGTGTTGTCTTGTTTCATTATTAACATGTTAGGCTAAACTTAATTAGTTTTTATTTAGGATTGCCTGAAACCTAGTTGTAACACTTAATCTATTATCTCTTGCTAGTGGTTTGTTTGTTAGGCGTTGAAAACTGGCTAGGATTCATAGTCTAGCTTGAACGTCAACTAAAACAAGTTTAGTTGTGCATATGTCTTAGGTTATTAGTGATGTGTCACGCGACTACTAGTTTTAAATTTATAACACGATTTACCGGATAAAGCTAAAAACACACGGGCAAGTGTGACCCTTTCGTGTGTAGTTAGTTTGTTGTGGTAAGCCGAGGTCGTTCACTAGGATTTAGGTGTTTTAAATAGTGAAGAATCTATGTAACAAATAACATGAAAGTGGTATAATGGTTGTCACGTCCCACAATACCATATAAGCAACAAATAACTTGAAAATAAATATGATGCGAATTCAATGGGAATGAAATCAATAACTAAAACCACTTGTTTAGAACTAGTATTCATATCAATGAAGTGTTGGAGATTCGGGTAGAACTTTAAGGAATAGCACACAAAATCAAAAGCATACAATTCCAAGTCAATTGGTTATATCATGAAATTACATATATCACGGTTTAGATTAACAATCCCTTTCGACCTATGATCATTGTTATAAACCGACTCATTACAAGCCATTTGTGAGAAGTATGATTTTACCGATTTTTTCATTAGAGCCCTTTTGACCTACACTCTAGATTAAACCTTTATGAATCCATTTAACTTGTTTATTCATGGTTGACAATCAGGAAATACCAAACATATACGCGTGCTAACATTTGTAACAAACCACAACAAGAAATTCTTTCGACCTATAGATTCAGTTGTGATTTACCAACAAATTATTTAGATACATATCAATTCAATCAAACTCATAAGAAAAATCATTATTCTATATTGC
Organism: Tanacetum coccineum; assembly: GCA_026074375.1. NCBI lineage: Eukaryota > Viridiplantae > Streptophyta > Magnoliopsida > Asterales > Asteraceae > Tanacetum > Tanacetum coccineum. The sequence goes on along the minus strand of BQNB010011786.1, from coordinate 14,590 downwards.
AAAATACCAAACACTCCATATCAATGTTTACATCATTTCAAACAAGCAAAAGAAAACTACTCCATGATTATTTCAACCAAACACAAAGGTTCAACAATCATCTCAATCATAAACATTCTAAAAATATAAAAGTAGATTACCCAAGTATGATTACAATAGGTAACATAAGGATTTAGAGCAACCCTTAAGCCTCCAAACAACTGTACGCTTTCTACCAAGCCGAAAAATTATACCCAACACCTTCTTTGATGTTCTTGAGTATTCTTCTGAGATTGGAAGAGGTTTTTAGCCTTTTGGGAGTGATGAAGATGGTGGAAATTCGTTTTTGGGAGAAGAGGATAAATTTCCATGATGAAAACTAAGCCAAAATGGTATTATCTATAGAAGAAATCAATCCCTAACCATTAAGTATGAAACTTGGGCTAAAAGTGTCATAAAATTCCAGGGAATGAGTTATTATAGAGACATGGTCTGATTTGGGGCTTTATGGCACTTAAATTGGAGTATTAATGCAACTTGGAGAAGTCAGCGAAATCGAGCCGGGCGGCTAGATTGCATCATTCAGCCTTGGGCGGCTGGATGAAAATTTCAGCATACACTTTTTATTTTTTCTTCGTTTAAGCTTGCCGAATGCGTGGAATTCGACCGTGGGTCTTTATACTTCAACATAACTTCATTTAAGCTTTATCTTGGGTCTTGGAAGCTTGTATGATTGGTTCTTTAGCTCTTGAAATGCTTCGCGAACTTGGTCTTGATGCGGGATTTTTCATACATGCATAAATCTTTGTTTTTATTTCTTTTCTTAGACTTTTCTTCACTTTTTTAATCTTCTCTAGCTACAAACATATAACTCCAACTTTGTGCAATATTAGTAGCAAAATCACGTTAAATTAACCAAATAACATGTACAAAAACCATGATAACGCTCCTAAAACCATACTCAATTTAAGCGTTATCAAATTCCCCCACACTTAAACTTTGCTTGCCCTCAAGTAAATCTAAGAAAAGAAACAAAAAAGAAAATATCTAAATGACAAAATAAAGGAAAAAAGAAAAAAATTATTATTATTATTATTTATTTTGAAAAATTCGATAATATTTTTAGGTTTTTTTATAAATAAGCGCAAAAGGAGCAACCCCTCTGTAGAATTCACTAAAACTATGATCCGGTGGTCTAGGTGAGTCAAACCACATGATAGCCATTTTAGTGAGAGAGAGTAATGAGATGGAAGATGAACTTGTGATATTAGATGGAAAATGGATGAAGGATACAAATGACTTGACAATGCCAAATGACTCAACCCCTCTATGGAAGCCATAGAGGGGTATTTATA
>BQNB010011786.1:0-12170 GCA_026074375.1 Tanacetum coccineum | reverse complement strand
ACAAAATCTTAATTACCATAAAATGATGAACTTGCTGCAAATTAACCACCAAAATTGAAACCCTCACACAAACATTTTAAGAAAAATTGATATTTGGGAAATCTGGGAAATAGCAGTAGGCGGCCCCCTTAATTCATAAAGGGCGACCTCTTGAATTTTAAGGGGACCGACCCCTAATTAAGGGGACCGGTTTAGGCAAACACGGGTAAAACAATATTTTCACCTCTCTTTAACCAAATACCCTCTAGACTTAGCTACTGTTTCCCTAAATTCACAAACATTTTTGGATTTGATCCTTTAAATGTTCATTCTTCCCAATTTAAACCTTTCCTCCACTATAAATACACTTTCAATCATCATCATCACAATCATCGTCATTAATGACATCTCCTAACAAACCTACATCCAAACCATGAAGGGTAGCTAAAATGAGTGTGAAACCTATTTGGAGGAAGAAACTAAACCTTTGCAACACATCTAATGTGCTTAATGCAACTTCACCAATGCCAAAACCACTCACTCATCATCATGAACCATCTTAAGAAAACAATCACCCCAATCAAGTATTACTAAATCCTTACATCAAGGACACTACCACATCACCACAAGTTGTCTCACATCCTCCATTTCCTATCTCACCCATCAATTCACATGTTACTCACACTCAAGCTCCACCTTAAAGTGACAACCAAACTCATTACATTAAGGACACTCCCACATCACCACAAGTTGTCTCACATCCTACACTTCCCATCTCACCCATCAACTCACATGTTGCTCACACTTAAGCTCCACCTCAAAGTGAAAACTAAGCTCAACACACACCTCTTTTATCTCCAAGTAGAGAAAGCCTAATTGATGATATTAATCAACTTCAAGACCTATCAAACCTCTTAGCCATGCATCTCTCTCAACAACAAATCAACATTCCCTCATCACCTTACTCTCCAAACCTACCACACACCCTCAATATTAACCAAGTTGAAACCCATATTGGGTATTGCCCTTGTTGCATTTTCACCCAAAAATAATTCCTTGCTTTAAGTGAGGATATCAATTGGATTAAATTCCTCCTTACTCGACCTCATCCACCACCTAGAGTTCAAAGAGATTATCCCTTCACATCCGCCTTCGCTCCAACTCTCCAACCAACTAATCTCGTAATATGCCTCCAAATAATCATCAAACCATTTTGTGTCGCAAGCAAGTCAAAAATCCTTTTATGGCTATTTAGGATTTTTCTTCATGTATTAATATGCTTCTAAAGCATATTTGTTTTTCTATTTATGTATGCTTATGTGTTGTTCACACACATTTTCCTAAATGAATGAAGTATATGTTGCTATGATGTTTGCTTGCACTTGTCATATTTTTCCTTCCTTCTTGCTACATGTTAGAAATATTTGTATTGTTCTAACTCATTTTTGTAGCCAAGAAACCATAGCTCGATTCCTTGGTGCCCTCGAACGAGGGGGAGCACACATCAAGGGGGAGCATTTATTTCGTCGATTTAACTAGCAATTCTCGACGATGTCTTTTTGATTCTACAAAAAGGGGGAGAAATGACATGAAACTCACTAAATACTTGTTTAAAAATAATTTTACATTTATTGAGTTTAAATTTTGTAATCATCAAAAAAGGGAGATTGTTGATAAAATCCTCGCGTATGAGAAAATAATGATACACTTAGATAATCCTAAACCTAACCACTATAAATCCTAAATCTAACCACTATAAATCCTCGCGTTATGGTTTGATTGTTCTTACTCTTATCTCTTGTCTTGCATTATTTTCTCATACTCTCTTATTAATTATTTAGATAAGTATATTGTTTATATTGTGCAAGTATTGAATTCACATAAAGTCAAATCTAGAATTTTTACAAACACTTTAAAACCTTAAATTAAAAAGCGGTAAACTATTTAACCCCCCTTCTATTTTTCTACAGGATAGGATGTTTTTATACCTATTTTTTCTTAATAAATGCATAGTTGGGTTTGTGATAGACCGGGATAACCATTGTGTGTGTTGGGCTAGAATCTCAAGCATGGGCCGAGTGAGGTTAATAAAGAATTGGGCTGGACTCTTAATTAAATGAAACTTTGGGCCGTGATTTGGTGACAACTATTTTTAGGTTGCAATTCTTATTAACCGAAATATTAGACTTGTGCTATTGGTGATGGGCCAAGTTTACCATAATTTTATAGGGCCGCGATTTTATATCGTTAAAATAGGCTGAGTTATATGTTAGGCCAAAAATGGTGATGTTTATATATTTTGGGCCTATGTTAATAGATTGAGCCGAGTTTTAAAACAATATCATGTCGGGTAAAATGTAAATGTGACCAGGGTTTATAACTTGGACGGGCCGTGCATATGCTATATTTTTTTTAGCTCGATATCTGTTAACGATCATGACACATCAAAAATTCACGAATAACAACACAACAAACACAATACATTACACTAAAAATGATCCTTATCAAAATTCACCTTCATTAATAATGGCTAGTATTGAATTTTAATGACTACGGAGTTTTTGTACGATGTGAATTATTTGGGATTGAAGTAATATTTCACGAGGAGTGTACTTATTTCGTCTTTGATTTTGTCTACAACAAAGATGACTTGTTTTGATTTATCTAGTTATACCTGATGTAAAGAAGTTAACCTTGTAGGATCTCACAGGTAATAGCTTTCACTTTAAGAGTTACATTGTAGTGCTCGAGTGTCCACGTAGTTGAGGAGTTTTTCCAAGAGGTGTTGTATTTTTTGTATACTTTGGTGTGGGTATATGGTACTTAGAGATTTTCCTCTACACCGTTCTTCATCACACGGATAGTACAAGATTAAGTCACAAGCCAAGGATTTTTGCTTCATTCCTGGGTTTGTTTCATCGAGCTGACTCCATCAGTGGTCATCAGTATTAACTAACGTAATAGATAAGGGGATTTAGTTCGGGTTGATCAAGAGAGAATTGTTAAAGAGAGTATGATTTGACATCTTCTCACAGAGTATTGCCTATGCAATCACGGGTTATGAAGCTAAGTAAGCAGTTCCAGTTTATATACGATGTACACATGAGTAGAATGATTCCTCATTTAGTCATCATCTTGGAGGGAGAAATGTGAACATCCGATACTTAGTTGTTTTTATGTTATGATTTTGATGTTACCGTTTAGACTACATAGAGGGATATTGTTTATACTCGGGACTTAGTTAACTTTGGTGTAGCAATTCATACCATGACTTTCTGGGAGGGAGAAAACTGCATTTCCGGGTCTTAATTGAATTTGGTGCTACGATTTCAATTTCAGTAAAGGGATAAAGTGTGTACTTCAAGACTGGAATGCTTCCTAAGTGAGAAAATGTTGATGATATCATCCCTCCCATATAGTATCCTAAATGAAAAAGGAGGTCTTGGAGAAGACTAATGCATTAATTCTTATCAATCTTAGGGGTGTTTGTTTGGAGGGACGTGAAAGATTTTACAAATGGGGCAGTTCTCTGTAAGCTGATAAAGCTAGAGTATTAAAGTAGATCGTCGAAGATATTCTCAAGGAATACTAGACTTTATTCTTATCAATTTTCTTTTACGGAACATTGTAACCAATCCACGTGTGACACCATCTTGGAGGGAGATTGTTAGCCTTACTTTTTATTGAAGCTGGTGTCTTATACATGATTTGGACTAGTCTTGGACACTTATGTAAACTAGGAATAGTTTGCTTTTTCTTTTAGTATAAATACCCCTCATGGCTCTCCATGAGGGGTGGTAGATGTTCACTTGTATTTTTCTCTTTTCTCTTCTAATTTAACCTTTCCTTTTTGTGTTCATCTCACCCTCTATCTACTTTCTCTCACTAGAAAATACCAATGATTCATCTTATGTATTTTGATAAACCAAGACCCCCCAAAAGGTGTTTTATATCCTCTAAAGAAACAGCGAGGAGATGGTCCTTTTCGTGTTCTTAAAAAGATCAACGACAACGCATACAAGATCGAGCTTCCTAGTCATTATAATGTTTCTGCCACTTTTAATGTTGCAGATTTGTCACCATACTAAGGAGATAGTGATGATGAGCCAGACTCGGGGTCGAGTCTTTTTCAAGAAGGGGAGGATGATGCAGATACGGTCAACGAGCGAGTCAACGTAACAAATACGTTTGGCGACTATTTTGCGACAACAAATTTCTGTGGCGGATTGGGCTAAAATTCGTATGGTCACTCGGAAATGACCCAACGGTCAAGACTCATTGCTTAACATGAGCCCTGTCAGTTTTGGGCCTTTCGGGGTCGTTTCGGGCCTCATAAGGGCGTTGTATTTTTAGGCTTTATTTTGGACAGAATCAATTATGTTTTGTTTGTGAATTTGTTTCCCTTTTATTTAGAACTTATCTTCCTTTATAAGAACGATTTAAGAGTTGTCTCTGATAGCTTTTGAAAAACCTACGAATTTATTAAATAAGAGAATTTCTTGTTTTGAGAATTTCGGATTAGTTCTTGTTTTTGTGTGGCTTGTTTTTATATTCGTCAGACACTGGTAGAGGGTTCTAATTTGTTTATGAAGAAGACTAATTTTTAGGGACTTATGAAAACCACTCCCTATGTGTTTACTCTTGTGGTTGTAGAAGAAAACGAGATTATTAGTGAAGCTCCCCTACAAGTTCAGCCATTGCTTTGGGAGTTTGCTTATGTGATTCCTGGTGACATACCCCCTGGACTACCGGCTATGAGAGACATTCAGCATTGCATCGATTTTATTCTAGGTTTCGCTATCCCGAACAGACCATCTTATCGAATGAATCTGAAGGAGTTTGCGAAGCTTCAGAGACAAGTGACTGAGTTCCTAGAGAAAGGGTTGATTCGGGAGAGTATGAGTTCATGCACAATACCTGCCTTGTTGGTACCCAAACATAGGGGGACTTTTCGGATGTGTATTGATAGTAGAGCTGTAAACAAGATAACGATCAAGTATCGTTTTCCTATTCCGCGATTGGATGATCTTCTTGACTAGCTACATGGTTCTACTATTTTTTCTAAGATTGATATGAGGAGTGGATATCATCAGATTCGGATGCGACCTGGAGATGAATGGAAGACAGCTTTCAAAACTCGAGATGGACTGTACGAGTGGATGGTTATGCCCTTCAGACTGTCTAATGCGTTGAGTACATTCATGCGCCTTTTGAATTAGGTTTTTAAACCTTTTATTAGTCACTTTGTTATCGTTTACTTTGATGATATTTTGATATATAGCAGTAGTCTTGAGCAGCATTTATCCCATCTTCGGCAAATATTTTCTGTTTTACGGGATCAGAAATTATATGCTAACGGGAAAAAGTGTCACTTTCTAGTAACTGAAGTGACTTTTTTGGGGTATATTGTTATTGATAGCGGCATAAAAATGGACCCAGCACAAGTTGAGGCGATTATTAGTTGGCCAACACCTTCCACTATTCATGACATTCTCAGTTTTCACGGGTTAGCATCCTTCTACCGGCATGACAAATGCCCCTCGTTGTTACAAGTGTTTAGTAGCTTTTTTGGGCATTATGCACCGTGACTGTTCCAAATCTGAGAAACACTGGCCTGGTACCCTGACGGAGTTTTGCCCAATTTATGATACCGATGCGGAACATGAAGTAGATGAACCTGACGATGAGTTGGTATATCCTGATCATGGAGAGGCATTGGTTATTCAGAGAGTCTTAAATGTGGCTGTTTCAAAATCTGTTGATGATAATTCATGGCTTCGTAACAACATTTTTAGAACCAAGTGTACTTCCAAGGGGAAAATTTGTGATATGATTATAGATGGGGGCAGTTGCGAGAATGTAGTTTCTACATATATGGTTGAGAAGTTGGGAATGAAGACAGAAGACCATCCTGAACCGTACCAGTTAACTTGGTTAAAAAAGGGAATACTGTTAAAGTTAGTAAACGTTGTCTTGTGCAGTTTTCTATTGGTAAGAGTTATAAAGATGAAGTGTGGTGTAAAGTTATACCGATGGATGCGGCTCACATTCTATTAGGGCGTCCTTGGAAATTTGATAGGAAAACAAAACATGACGGGTTCCAAAAACACTTACAGCTTTAAGAAGGATGGTGTGAACATTAATTTAGTTCTTTTTTATTCTCGTCAGACACAGGTAGAGGGTTCTAATTTATTTACGAAGAAGACTGGTTTTGAGGGACTTATGAAAACCAGTCCCTATGTGTTTACTCTTATAGTTGGAGAAGAAAACGAGATTATCAGTGAAGCTCCCCTACATGTTCAGCCATTTATTAGGGAGTTTGCTGATGTGATTCCTGATGACATGCCCTCTGGATTACCGGCTATGAGAGACATTCAACATTGCATCGTTTTTTTTTTTGTTTATTCCAGGTTCCGCTATCCCGAACAAACCAGCTTATCGGATGAATCTGAAGGAGTTTGCGGAGCTTCAGAGACAAGTGACTCAGTTGTTGGGGAAAGGGTTAATTCGGAAGAGTATGAGTCCGTATGCAGTACCTGCCTTGTTGGTACCCAAACATGGGGGGACTTTTCGGATGTGTATTGATAGTAGAGCTGTGAACAAGATAACGATTAAGTATCGTTTTCCTATTCCGCGGTTGGATGATCTTCTTGACCAACTACATGGTTCTACCATTTTTTCTAAGATTGATTTGAGGAGTGCATATCATCATATTCGGATGCGACCAGAAGATGAATGGAAGATAGCTTTCAAAACTCGCGATGGACTGTACGAGTGGATGGCTATGCCCTTCGGACTGTCTCATGCGCCGAGTACATTCATGCGCCTTATGAATCAGGTTTTTAAACCTTTTATTGGTCACATTGTTGTTGTTTACTTTGATGATATTTTGATATATAGCAGCAATCTTGAGCATCATTCATCCCATCTTAGGCAAATATTTTCTGTTTTACGGGCTCAGAAATTATATGCTAATGGGAAAAAGTGTTACTTCCTTATGACTGAAGTGACTTTCTTAGGATATATTGTTACTGGTAGCGGCATAAAAATGGACCCAACAAAGTTTTGTGATGGCGATATTAGCTGGCCAAACTTCCACTATTATGACATTCGTAATTTTTAGGGTTTGCGTCCTTCTACCGGCCGTTTTAGCCAAAATTTTAGTTCTTAAATCGAGCTCATAACTGAGATGTATGAAGGTGTGGTCGATTAACGTAGACAGTGTGGCTGCCAAGGCTTTTGAAATTCTAAAGGCTAAGGTAACGAGGTCCTGTTTTGGCATTACCTAATTTTGATGAATGTTTTCTGGTTGTCGGTGTGATGCCCTGGGTGGCATTGGTGGTGTTCTAAGTCAAAATCAGCGGCCGATTGCTTTCTTCAGTGAAAAACTGAATGATGCGAGACACAAGTATTCCACTTATGATAAGGAATTTATGCTATTGTTCGTAGTTTGGATACTTGGCGACATTATTTACTTTCTAATGAATTTGTCTTGTTTTCTGATAATAAGGCTTTGAAATTTATTAATGGGCAACATAAGTTGAAGCCTCGCCATGGTAAGTGGGTGGAATTTATTCTGGCTTTTTCATTCGTTATTCGACATAAGGTTGGGTCGGATAATCAGGTTGCGGATGCGCTTAGTCGTCGTCATTCGTTAATTACCACTATGCAGATTCGAGTACAAGGTTTTGATTCGTTTCGTGGGCTTTATTGCGACGACCTTGATTTTAGGGAGATATAGAGTAAGTGTGATAATGGTCCTTTTAACAGTTTTCTAAGTTGGATGGTTATTTGTTTAAAGGTGCGCGGTTATGTATTCCTCTTTGTTCTTTGCGTGAAGCTATTATTTTAGAGGGTCATGCAGGTGGATTAGCGGGTCACTTTGGGCGTGATAAGACCTTGGCCCTACTTCGTGAACAGTTTTATTGGCCCAAGATGGAACGTGATGTCAAAGGCTTCTTGGAGGGTGTCTGTACATGCCGCTTGCTAAAAACTCATAGTAGTAATGCAGGTTTGTATGCTCCTTTGTCTGTTCCTGTTGCCCCATGAGAAGATATCAGTTTGGATTTTATTTTAGGTTTGCCTCGTACTCAGCGAGCTAAAGATTCTGTTATGGTAGTTGTTGATCAATTTTCGAAGATGGCTTATTTTGCACCTTGTTTGAAAGCGTTTGATGCTAGTCAAGTGGCGAGGTTGTATTTTGCAGAAATTGTGAAGTTGCATGGTGTTCCTAAACTCTTACTTCTGATCGAGATGTCAAGTTTGTAAGTCATTTCTGGCGTACTTTGTGGACTCGTTTGGGGTCTAAGTTACAGTTCAGTAGTTCCCATCATCCTCTCAAACTGATGGACATACTGAAGTTGTCAATCAGAGTTTAGGAAATCTTTTGCTCAGTTTAATTGGGATAATGCCAAACAGTGGGATCTTATTCTTCCACAAGCTGAATTCGCCTATAACAGGTCGGTTAATCGCAGCACTGGTAAGAGTCTTTTTGAATTTGTGTAGGGACGAAATCTAATTACTCCTCTGGATTTGGTTCCTGTTCCAGAGGTGGGGCGGTTTAGTGAGGAAGGGGCTGACCAGTCTGAGCAGATTAAAGAGTTGCATCGGTCGGTTCAAGAACAGATTATTCGGCATAATAAACAATACAAGGAACATGCGGATAAGCGTCGTAAACAGGTTTTGTATCGGGAGGGTGATCTAGTTTGGATTCATCTTCGTAAGGAGCGTTTTCTGGCAGGGCGTTTTGGGAAGTTGAAACCACGAGGAGATGGTCCTTTTCGTGTTCTTAAAATGATCACTGACAACGCGTACAAAGATCGAGCTTATAGTATTATAATGTTTTTGCCAACTTTTAATGTTGGATTTGTCGCCTTACAAATGGGGATAGTTGATGATGAGACAGACTCGTGGTCAGAGTCTTTTTTCATGAAGGGGAGGATGATGCAGATGGCGGTCAACGAAGGCAGATCAACGTAACAAATTAAGTTTGGCGTTATTTTGCGGGAACGGCAACAAAAAGTTGTGCGGATTGGGCTGAAATTCGCTATGGTCACTCGAAAATGCCCCAACGATCATGATCTCATTACTTGGCCATGCAGCCATGTCAGGTTTTGGGCCTTTAGGGGTGTGGTTTGGGGGTGTGGGCCCTCAAAACCCGGCGTTTTTTTCTATTTTTAGGCTTTATTTTGGACATAATCAATTATGTTTTGTATAAGATTTTGTTTCCTTTTTATTTAGAACTTGTCTTCCTTTATAAGGACGATTTTTAAGGCTGTCTCAGCAGCTTTTGAGAAACCTACGATTTATTACATAAGAGAAATTCTCGTCTTGAGAATTTCAGATTAGTTCTTGTGTTTGTGTGGCTTGTCTTTATATTCGATTTGCATTAGGCTCGCCTCAAGGCGAATGCTGCAAACTGAAACACATGAATTTCGAAGCCCTTTGACATTTTCTCAAGCTACGGTTTCGGGTCTGTTAGTCATTGGTTTTATGTACCTTTCTTTTTGTTGTACCTTTGTTCCTCTATTGTTCTTTTTTGTTTCTTCTTTCTAAGCCTCTCTTTAAAGCCTAGTTTTTAATATAATAACTTTTTAAAAAAACATTGGGTGTTCCAATCATTCTTCAATTTTTTTATTACCATATTATTTATCAAATCATATCTTTGACCAATTGAAATTTAATTACATTAGGGGGGGTTCCCCATGTATATTTTTTTAACAATAATTATATGTTAAAAAAACTAACAAAAGCCAGGACTTAACAACACAAAAGCAACCAAAGAAATACGCTCCGCCTAAACCACAACCTATGACGTTACTTTGTTAGTTTAATCTTTAATTTTTGCTAAATGGTGCCAAGAATATAGTTATTTTTACTTTATTGTTTGTGGTTAGCTTATCTTTTTATTTTTCTTATTGTATACGAGTTCATAATACTTCTTGAATTGGTCTTATGTGTGTATTCATATGTCATTTTGCCGTACGTTTAATAGAAATGTTTGATAATTGATAAAGGTATAATTTGTCAGAAAATACTATACAATAAACGGGATTATAAAAGTATAAATGTTTACAATATAGAAAATAAAAAAAAAACTACATACAAAAGCAAATAAATTGGTTACTTTTTTATGTTTGTTATTATTACTACGTTATTTAATCATGATAATTCTTGTGCAACCGTGTATCTTCTCATCTCTCTCAGCGCCTCTTTTACTATTAAAAAAAACTTCATGAGTCATGCTGTTAAAATAAAAATAAACTATATTTAAAACGCACCCTCAAGTATGCTAAATGTTATAAACCGAACTTAAACTGTAATACTATTACGATTTTTTTTATATAACAAACTTTATTTACGAAATATAAAACGTATATATATCGATTTTGGTGCCGGATTTGGACATGTCGGTGTGATCAACAGTACAGGGGACCACATTATCTTAAAGTGGCTCATATTTTTGTCAAAGTGATAAAACATTAGCGTAGTTTAGCCCATAAAAAAGCCCAAGGTTAGTTTTTTGTTTTGCTAGGTCACGAAACATTATTCACTCCATTAGTCCATTCAAATCAGTTTACGCCAAATCATTTCCATCTTTAATTTTGAACAAGCGTAATTGCCCGCGCGATGCTGCAGGACGTTAATTTATTTTTTTTTGGTTTATTTTTTCGAAAGTTCAGTAGATACAATAAGAAAAAAAAAGTTCAATACACACAATAACAAAAAGTGACAAGTATGATACATTTTCAAGTAATTATCCTTTTTTTTTAATATAATTTTATGAGATTTGGGTAAATATGTGTTAAGCATGATTGTTTGCGTGTTGATGCGTGGCATTAATTGATGCGAGGCATTAAGTTTATTTATTTATTTATTTATTTTGTGTTGGTTTATTTTTCCGGTCTCATGTTTAATAGTTTGTTTTTTATATGGGCTTATGTGTTAGGCGTCATGTCGTGGGTATTTTTTGATCTGAATAAATCAGTATTTTTGTAATATTTTTTCCTATTTTGTGCCGAGCAATTTTTTTATATTAATTTGTGCGGGTTTATTTTTTCGGTTTCATGTTTAATAGTGTTTTTTTATATGAGCTTATGTGTTTGGTCTCATGTCGCGGATATTTTTTGATCTGAATAAATAAGTACTTTTGTAATTTTGTTTCCTATTTTGTGCCGAACAATTTTTTTTTAAAGTCGCCAAGTTAAAGAAATAGAAAAACTAAAAAAAAATTGTCAATTTTTTGTGCCGAGCAAATTTTTTTAAAGTCACCAAGTTAAAGAAAAAGAAAAACAAAAAAAAAATTGTCAAATGAAAGCCCAATAGGCCGGCACTGTAGCAACTACGTCAAAACGACGTAGTTTTAACTCATTCATAGTATATATAAATATATAATGGTATGAACGTGCATACCTTGTGAGTGATGTTTACTTACTCATTAATATATAAAGCTATATCCATCAAACTTGTGACTAAACTATACTAAAGCTATATCAACATGACAATTTGGACATAGAAACAAACAATTGCTTTGTTAAAATAAGAATCAATTTGATTAACATGAAGCCAATATTATAATCACTTAATCTGATATCTATAAAAATAAATTCAACAATCAACCAACATCAAACTTCTCTCAAAAATGACAATTTACAAAAGTTAGTACTTAGTTCACCAAATTTTCATCTTACTTTACATATTCACCCAACTCATTCACATTTCAAGTGTCTCTCTCAATACTATTTATCCAACCACATTACATATGTCATGAAATTAGTTAAAAGATATTTCAACTTATATAGCTGACTTATAGCTTATTTGGTTTTGAAATTGTGTTTCATAAGCTCACTTTTTGTGGCTTATTTGGAAACTTTTCGGCATATGTAAGTTCATTATGTCATAATGAACTTATATGAGATTATGAGCCGAAAAGCTTAAAAATAAGGCACGAAAAGTGAGCACATGAAATATAAGCCCAAAACCAAATAAGCCATAAGCCGGCTATATAAGCCGAAACAAACTTTTAGGCTTTTACCATTATCATTATCATTGTTTATGTATCCATTTACTTTATGTTGTAATAACATAGATAATTATTACTCCTTCCGTCCCATTTTTATTGTCCACGTTTCCTTTTTAGGATGTCTCAATTTAATTGTCCACTACTAAAAATAGATAGTGAAATTTAATCA
>BQNB010011785.1:0-74167 GCA_026074375.1 Tanacetum coccineum | reverse complement strand
CGTAATAGTATTAGTTCTATTTTAAAGTGCACATCCGCCATACGCCAAATGGCGTACGGCACTTCACCTGATGCATTTGATGAGTGGTTTTGCGTGGTATTATTTATTATACACATGCGTATATTCATGACGGTGTTTACGTTAATTGCTAAAAGGTACACGTTCTTGTTCATTTGTTAATTATGTATTCTATATGTGTTTATATGTTTTCCGCTACGTGCTCGTGATAATTAAGTGGTTAATTAGTTGTAAAAACTCAACACAATGAACATTTTGATTTTTAGTGGTCGTTTGCCAAATAAGCGATTAGTAGTGACTGTTTTCTAGAAAAGGCTAATTCTCTAATGCTTGTTTAAAAAGCTATGACAAATTAGCGATGAGCTGTGACAATTCAGTTTGTGATTATGTAATTTTGTTTTATCTTGTTATGGATGCATGAGTAGATGCATATATCGTAGCTATTTGACCAGAAATGAATGTGATGTAACCATGTTGCTGTCTTGTACGTAAATAAAACCCGACTTATTTACGCATACAACATGTTCTATTTAAATATGTATATGTCATTTTACAGGTTTATAATTACATCTACATATATTATTAAACGGTTTTATATTAAAAAAACAACTACTGCTCACTGCTACCGTTAATTGCTTAGTACTACCGCCACTTTTAACAAACAAACAAACCCGTAATTATCACCTTCGCGCGTAAAAATGTCACCCTTGCTGTATACGGTGTAAAAGATTTCAAGTTTTCAATCAAGATTTTTAATTTCAAAATGAAGAAGGTAGAAACTAACAATCATGAAAAGAACGAGGCCCTTTGGGAAAAGATAATTTTAGTTGCTGCGTCAGCAGGACGCGTGTAACGCCATAGTGGTATCAAGGAAAGATGAATTTAATTGGTTTAAATTGTGCACTTTAATTCATTTTTGCTTCCTCAATACGGGCCCTTCTGCTTAAAGTAGTATGCTTTTAAGACAGTGGGTCAAGTTTCGAATGATTTTGGTAAAGGAATATGCTACATCCACAAAAAGACCACAAAGAAATATCCACAAACATGAGGTGTCATGTTTTGATTGGATTAATCAAAGATAAGAGAGAGAAATTATTTGAAAAGCCACCAATCAAAAAATGCCACCTCATTTTGTGGATGTTTCTTTGTGGTTCTTTTGTAGATATAGTATAGCTCTTTGGTAAATGATAAATGTTATGACCCATTTTCGAGATAAAATGAAAGATTATGCTTGTGTAGATAAGATAAGAAGTGGTTTGCATGACACTCCACCAGTCCCACATTCCAATCAAAGTGTTCATTGTGTTTTACATATACCTTAGCTTACTATCCTTGTTATTTATGTAAAATGCTTTAAGAGAGGGAGTATGACCTATCCACATATTACAATTCTAAAAGCCTATAATGATCTAGTATGCCACTTTCACACATAAGACCACTCGCAAGAAGGGTGCTGAAACGCGTCTTCGAGCCAAGGAGGACGTGTCCTCCTTATTACACCCACCCAACTAGCACACGTCTTCGACTAAAAAACGAGGACTTGGTCCTGTGCAAAACCGAGCCGCGCAGTCGAAAAGAAAAGTCGTTGAGCACTTTTAATAAAAAAAAAGTCCATACCCGAGATGAAGTCTTACCGAGCTAAACTTTTCTACCGAAGTATTTTCCTACCGAGACACAAACACACCGAGTGTTGGTATTTAAATACTTAGGTAACTAGTTTAGCCACAAGTACGCAGCGGATAGGACCTAGTAATAGCATATGGTTAACACAAATAAAAGGTAAAAGAAACTCAATAACAAAACGTATTTCAAATACTAATGGTTTTTAAAGTGTGAATTTAAGTAAGTGATCAGTAAGAACAATTGTTAAGAAAACAAATGATGTTCGGTAGAACAACAATTTTAAATAGGTTATAGGTAGGAATATATTAGGGTAAAACATCAAACTAGTAGACAATCAATCATCTTTCACTATCGAAAGTGGTTTCTATCACTATAAAATAGACCACATTATATATAGAAGGGACCAAATATTCATTCTTATCAAGACTTTTACGAACCCATCAACGTTACGTTTGGATTGATCCCTTCTTATTTTCAACGTACCAAGAAATTTAGTGGAAAATAAATAGAGCACATAGATTTTTTCATGACAAAATACTTTTATCTATTATAGTAATATGTTTTCTCTGGAAGCTTAAATGTGATCTTAAATAATCTTTTCGTTAAAAATGGGAAAATTGCATATATGACTCTTGTTTGGCACCTATTACAAGTGTGCCACTTTTTCAAGTTTGTCCCGAGCGACGATATATATAGCAAAATAATTTTGCGAAACGCCCAAGTTCATCATTTACGATTCGAGAAAAAAATTGTTCGTAAGTAATCGGTGGGTGGGCTATTTCGCAACTATATTTATATATCGCATTTGCATGTAGCGTCGTTGAAGACTTGAAGGCAATACGATTTCATAGCGAACTTAAATAAAGTCTCAGTAGTCATTTGACTCTTGGACATATGTGTTACGCAAACACAGATGAGATATATTCGCGTTAGATCATCTATTCCATTTGTACATGAAAGATGAAACTGAAAAAGGAAAAGTTTAAAAGTATATCCATTATTATTCTAAAACTTTCACATCAAAGCTCTCTTTTCTTATTATGACGTTTGACTTGGACTGATTCCGCATTTTCAATACGTTAACGCCTGTTAAAATTAAGTTGAGATAAATTAAAATAATTGATTTGCATACTTATGGCTTTAATTGAGAATTTTTTGTCTCGTCTCTTGATTCATACACACTTTTGACTTAAACCATACATAAGTATAGGTTTAATTATAATGTTTTATTATTTTAATTTCTTTTAAATATTAACTAACTAATTGATTTTTTTAACAACATTAGATTAAAACGAGAGAAAAGTTTAGCAATACGCTAGACTAAACTACAAATACAAAGGATGTTTAAGCCAATCAACCCAAGAGATTTTACTCTTTGAGTTTCGATGCTTTAACCAAAAGAACGAATACATAATAACATTATCTACTAGATCACGTTTGAAAATTCTACCGGAGTCAAATGTCACCGAATTTCTGTACCGCCATAACATCCAACATGTAGTCAACCCGATAACTTCCAGCCTTGCTCGACTATTGTTAACGTTTGGAGCCTGATTACACCATGAAGCCCAATCTGTGAATGATCTGACCTCTGGCATGTGAACTTGACACCATTGAACGATCTTAGACCAAACCTCTTTCGCAAGGTAACATGTAAAAAGCACATGAGAAATGGTTTCCATACCCGATCCACAGCAAGGGCAAAAAATTGCTTCTATTTCCAAACCTCTCCTAGACAAGTTATAGCGAGTTGGTAATCGGTCCAGCATAACCCGCCAAACAAAGATATTTACCTTCCTCGGAACAAAGGCACACCATCTAGTAACCAAATCTTGGCCCACCAATCGCATTTCATCAATGTGCAAACGTGTTGCGGCCACTGAGAAAATACCTTGATCATCTAACGCCCATCGAGCCTTATCTTGACCATTTTGCAATCCAATATTCGCAATCAATATTAAAAGGGTATTAAGTTGGTTCTGCTCTATGCCACCTCTAACATCTCGACGCCATTTCCACACCCAACCTCCATCATTCCATCTATCACGAACCTTACAATTTTTCTCCGTTTCCAACATATATAAATGATTAAACCGAGACCATAAAGGCTGGTCTTCTACCCAGATATCCATTCAAAATTGAATACGACCCCCCTACCAGACTATAATGTAACGTATTATATTCTATAACATTAGAGTCATGAAGATAGTTTATCGAACCAACGATACGAGACCACGTACCTGAACGAGTCCGTTGTTCATATCTGCTTACAACTCCACCCTGGTCTCCATGTATAGCTTTAATCACACGACACCATATAGCTTCCGACTCATTATAGAAGCGCCATCATCATTTTTGAAGGAGGGCTAAGTTAAACGAAGCCAAGCTACCAATCCCTAAACCCCCTCTATCCTTTGAAGTAAGGACCTTATCCCATGCTACCCATGCTATCTTTTTTTCATTGCTTTGGTACCCCCAAAAAACCCTGGCCCTAAGTTGTTCCAATTCTTTTATAACACCCTCTGGGACTCGAAACAAGGACATTAAATAAATACCCAAACTCCCAAGAACAGACTTAATTAAAGTTAATCTTCCCCCACTTGATAACATCTTAACCTTCCACTTGGATAGACGATTATGAAACCGTTGAATCACAACATCCCACCTACTTGTTATAGCCATGCTTGCTCCCACAGGAATACCAAGATATATAAAAGGTGTTGTACCTGCTGCACAACCAGTAGTTTGATATGTTTATTTTTAATCTAGACGCCACATGAAAGTTATGAAGCACGTCAAGAATTCCGTCCACCTCATCATGAGACCAATCTGTTAGAAATACGACACCGTCCACATAGAAAAGATGAGAGATGTTGAGTTTAGTATCACCCACAATCGCATTTGCAATTTTCTTATCTTCCATTGCTTTTTGAATCGCTATATGAAGGCCTTCCATTGCAAGGATAAATAAGAATGGTGATAATAGGTCCCCTTGACGAAGACCACGAAACATAGGAATTTCCTCCGTCGGACTCCCGTTAATTAATATAGATAACCTTGTGGTTATTAAACACTCTCGGATCCAATTACGCCAACGCGTTCCAAAACCAAATTGAATCATCACAAAGTCAATGTATTCCCAACATAACGAATCATAAGCTTTTTCAAAGTCGACTTTGAAAATCATTAACTTTTTCCGCTTAATTTTATACCACTCCATAACCTCGCCAACCATTAGGGGACCATCTAAAATCTGCATGCCTTTAACAAACGCCGACTGCTCACTACTAATAAGATTATTAATAACACTTGTCAACCGCATTGCCAACATTTTAGCAATGATCTTGTACTGAAACCCAATCAACGAGATAGGCCGGTAATCTTTAACAAAAACAGGATTTGTAACCTTCGGGATCAGAGTAATAAACGATGCATTACAACCAATTGGGAGTTTGCCTTCATTGCAGAAGGTCGTAACCATATTATAAATATCATGCTGCATTAAATCCCAATATTTCTTGATGAATTTAAAAGTAAAGCCATCGGGCCCAAGCGCCTTGTCACTCCCACAATGCCAGACGGTTGCTTTTACTTCCTCAATAGAACAAGGGCGTTCCAACATCTCAATGTCATGATTATCCAATTGAGTAAATCTGTTCCTGTCTAAAGCTGGCATATGAGTTCGAACCGCATCAAATTTCTCACGATAAAAATCTACAAAAACATTCTTAATCGTCTCTGGATCCGTATGCCACTGACCGTGTTCCATAATGCCTTGAACCATTTGTTTACGTCTTCTTTGATTCAGCAAACCATGAAAGAAAGTTGTATTCTCGTCACCTTCTACCTCCCATTTAATCTTTGATTTTTGAGCAGCATCAATAACCTCTGAACGTTCAATGTCAGCAAGCTCTTTTAACCAGAATATCCGCTGAGCGACCTCTTCTTCAGTAGCAGTCATGTCATCCATTTTATCCTCAATAGCCCCAATCCTGCTACAAAGAGACTTGGATCTCGTTGTTTGTGCTACTTTAAAATCCTTATGCCAATCTTTAATTTTTCCTTTCAGATATTTCATCTTGTTTTTAAGATAGTTGCAAGCCGCCTCTTGATCCCTATCAAAATCATTATAACTTTGAACAACCACATCATGGAATCCATCTATGTCTAGCCATGAATGGAACACCCGGAATGGAATTGGCCTAAAATCCATCCGCTTAGAATGAAGCAGGATAGGCAAGTGATCCGACCATTTTCGATCCAAAGCTATCATTAAGATATCCGGAAACGCTAAGGTAAAACTTACAGAAACTAGGTATCTATCAAGTTTACTCAATTTCGTTCCAAATTTATTCATCCACGTAAAATTACGACCTCCAATATTTAGATTCACAAGTTCGGTCTGATTAATAAATTCATTAAAAGCATTCGCACCTTGCTGATTAAAAACAGAACCAAACCTTTCTGAAGCATGTCGCACTTCATTAAAGTCTCCAAAAACTATGAAGTGACCAATATTAGACTGCATGTAATGACAGATTTCTTCCCATAGACGTTTTCTGGCTTCCACCGTTTGAGGAGCATATACATTGATAACATGACAAACCCCTTGAACACCCATCCACTTTCCGGCCACAATAACATAGTTAACACCACAGTGGATGTGAGATTTTACAAAGACAGCCGTGTCCCACATCGACACTATTCCCCCAGAATGACCCATAGCTGTGCTACATGCAAAATCAAAGTTGAAATTCCCCCACAAAGATTTTAATTGAAACAAATTAACTTTGGTCATTAACGTTTCCTGGACACCCAAAAACGAAACTCCTTGCATATAACAAAGATTTTGAATCCATTTCTGTTTCTTGATACTACCAATACCCCGAGCATTAATTGAAAGAATATTCATCATCAACATTGATTACTCCCTGTCTTCCTACTTTTCCCATTCTATTTTTATGTGATCTGTTCTACCGTCCAAAGAATGTACCACATCGAGAACCTGTGTTTCTATGCTTACTTGCAATCCAGTTGCTATTCGCTTCATCAACATCTTGACTCACCTTATTTGACTCAATTATCACATTTTTAAACCCTGGTGGACGACTAAGTGTCTCAGATTCCCTCTCTTCTCCCACCATCGTCTTTTTGCACGAGTACGCGCTATCAGGTTCATTTTCCTTCTCTTCTGATTTCCCGTCATCTTTCGCTACCTTTATCTCAGACGTGGAGTCTTCTACCTCAGCTACATCATTCACATAATTCATTTTCTTTTTCATCGGGCCACTTTAATATATCAGACTCCAAACCCCCTATACCATCATTACAGTCGTTTTCAGAACTGCTATCTAATCTATAATCAGACTCACTTGCAGATGCATCTTTCTCTATTTTGATCGACCATATCCCTGTCTCACGGACCCTTACCCAATAAGATACTCCTGTCACTTCCACCTGAATCATTTCAGATATGCTATGCTTGAGAGAAGTACGGATACAAACACGACGACAACTAACATTATCCCTTGTATCGTCCTCAAAAAACATGAACTTTCCCCATAGACTCCCAATCTTTTTGAACGCCTCTGAACTCCAGGCACATAATGGAAGTCCATCTATTTCAATCCACACCAATTTCTCATCTACAACAAAGTTTCTCGATACATGTGTTATTTCGGAAAAATACGCCTTCATAGAATCTTTGTCTTTGAATCGTTGGCAAGCCTTTTGGTTGTTAAATTCAATCCACACCCACAACCCACCCACATGATGTGCCTCAAAGCCATTAAAACCTTCATTTTCCAGAATACCATATAATTTAGCCATTGCTTCCACCTCTCTTATTTTTGCCAAGACCACCTCTGCCGAATCATCCATCTTCACTAAATCATTCTCCTTCAACACCATTCGTTTCACCTCCTTTTCATCCTTCATCAGTTTCACTACTCCCACGCCACTTCTTGTATTTTTTTCAGAGACCACATTAGCATATGATCCCTTACTCCCCATCTCCGGACTTTTATTTTCAATATTTGGTTTCACTACATGTGTGGTGTTAGTGTTTGGTCGTTTAAACTTCGTGATTTTATTACATGTGTGATTTTATTATTATTGTGACTTTTTTTATAATTTACTTTTTTTATCATTTCTTCTACAAATAAAAAGAAAACAAATATACAAATAAAAGTAAACAAATAAATATTTTTTATTGATAAAAATATAATTGGAATTACAAAACTATTACATAATATATTTAGCTAATATCATAAGCTTGAGGAGTACGATAATGATATTCACAAAATTCATCTTGTCGGCTAAGATATGGATATTCTCATCTAGATACAACATCACTTTATACGACAACCATAGTGAATGAGTTAACGGTAACGGACAACCTTCTTGTAGTGTCACCCTAATATAATGGTTACCATTCACGTATGCGATCACAATGTTTTCACGTGGTTGGGATTGAGGTGGATTAGACCAAAGTGGAAAGCGTATAGTACTGGCTCCAACACTTCCTCCATCTGCCAAGCATATTACTACCCTGTTGTACGCCGATGCAATAACCAAACTTGTGTTTGGCATTAACATCCACTCTCCAGCAGTTTTCACGGTCTTATATGTATTATCATATCCTAAACTTCCAAATACATACTTGTAC
This sequence comes from Tanacetum coccineum, assembly GCA_026074375.1. Lineage (NCBI taxonomy): Eukaryota > Viridiplantae > Streptophyta > Magnoliopsida > Asterales > Asteraceae > Tanacetum > Tanacetum coccineum. The sequence goes on along the minus strand of BQNB010011785.1, from coordinate 65,859 downwards.
CGTTCTCGATGAGCCCTTAATTCCCGCACTAGATCTGAACGAACTTGAGGCCACTGATCTTCAGAGAGACCGAGACCAAGAGCGACTGACCGAAATCCACAATTTCCATCACCTCTCACATCAAAAAGTCTATTATGTGTGGATGAAAAATTTCTGGGATATAATCAAAAAAATTAGTCGGCTATTCATTTAAATCCACCAACGAACTATGTTTCGCCGGCTCTTCATTTAGATTTGGAATCAGATCGCGATCGTAATTTGTTTGATAGTTCGTGTAAGAACTATGTCTTTCCGGTTCGGTGTTCAAATCAATCCCAAAAAACCTCGCTGACTGACTACATGTTCGCGGATCTTTACTCTTAGGAGGAGCATATTTTTTTGTTTTTTCAAACTCGGTCGTCCGCGGGTGTTTTTCTTAACAGCGGGCTGTTTCATAGGTAGTTTTACTTGGATTGAATATGTCAACCAACTTTCTAATAAAACTTCTTTTTCCAACTTCAGGCTGCTTGTTGAAATGTTCTTTAAACTGGTTTATTTCAGTGTCGCAGCGAATATTGTCACTTTGCAAAGATGTTGCTGGTGCAAGATTTAGTGTCCTCCAAAATATATCTATTGAATCCAAGGGAATACACTCACCTGCATATATAAGTATATTTTATTTGTATTAATGGTTGAAATATAAAGAATTAAAAATATTAAATAAGTAATTGTATATATGAACCTGAATGCACGTAAAATGAAAGTCTGCAAGCACATGGTAACCTACAACTATTATATAGTTGACAACCACAAGTTGAGGAATCTAGTTGAAAACCATTCGACCGATCAATCTCTTTCACCATCTAATCAAGAGCTTCATTTGAGACGGCGCCTCATAGTAAACTGAAGCATGGTATATTGTGCTTATGATAACGTGAAATTTCACTTCTCCCGAAACTTTCTTTGATTGCCGTGAGTTGTGACATTACGATCTTATTAATACAAACAACAAATTTATCCAAAGTATAACTATCATAAGTCATGTAATCCTTCAACTTCGCATGTTGGCTTTCAACTCTGTTCGTTGTGCGATTTCCAAAGTTCATTTAGCGTCAACTTTAGTTGTTCCAATGCCCATTTATAATTGTCCATCTTTTCTTCACTTATAAAAACAAAAGCTATGCAAAATGTCTTGCCGATTGAAGTTACGCCAACGATTTGAACAAAAGGCATCTTATATAAGTTCGTCTTGTACATGTCATCTATAATCAGCACATGCGGAAGTGCACGCCATATCTCATATGACAAAGGATGGACAAAAAATAACGCTTGGAACTCGTTTGTAACTGGGTTTATGAAAGGCTCATAAACATAATGATTAATATGCAAAAGTGACATAAGAATCTGCATTGGAGTTTTTCCAGCATTCTCAATCTTACGAATTTTATGTTGTGCGTCGTATATGGTCGGAAGTGTTGACAAGTTATTCATATTTTGATCCTTCAGCGTCAACAGAATTTCACGTGGACGCACATTCTTCCACGTCAAATCTTCCACCAAACGGTATTCATCATCAGACAACCGTCTTGGATATGCATGACCCTCCAAATTCTGTGTCGGCAGATGATTATGTTGATCACATACCACCCTTATGGTCCAATAGCCATGCGATGTTGAATATTGTCCTATCAACTAAAATGGACAATCTGTCTTTTTAGTACTAGTACCTATACTTGATTCCGGTCTGTTATATTTACCACCACGATCACACATAAGATGAACTTTCCATATGAAACCATTTTTGTATTTCTTTGATCTTTGGGTGACTAAAACATAACCAAGAGTATATGCCGTAATTTTCGCCCAATTCATCATTTCTTCGCGGGAACCAAAAACCTAAAATTGAATTAATATTTTTTTGTTAGTGGTTATTTCTGTACACAAATTAATTACGTGAGCTAAGCATGTGTAAAAGTTTGTTGTGTCTTATTTTTTGTAGTTGGTGTTCACTATGCAAAAAAAAAAGTCATCACCTTTTCATGTGATATCTAAATTCAATATTGTATATCATTTAAACAAGAAATAAGTCAACCTGTTATCATATAAAATATGAATGGGTCAAGAGCTAATCAATGAAACATTTTTAATCTATATTCTCTCAACTGGGAAGAAGTAACTATAAGCTTGTAGTACATGATTAGTGAAAAATAGTGATGTACATGAAGAAAATTGAGCGTCTTTAGTTTCGTTAAAAAATGACATTTTCGTGTAGTCAACAGAAAAATAAATACCTGCAAGCCATAAAAAACATAAAATATCTTTAAATACTAAATTTATACAACTATTAATTATCTGTTAAAAAAATACAAGTATAATAAAAGAATCCACAAAAGCCATTTAAACTTATGAAAACCCATCAAAAACCCTATTTCACTTTTACTTCTCCTTCCCTCCCAAAAAAAAGATACAACCGTGCCTACTACCCCAAAAATCATATCTTGGTGTGACGGTTGGGGAGTGTATGTCTCGGAAGTCGGCTTGGGTTGGCTTGGTGAACAAACTCCAAGCCCGGTTATCTAAATGGAAGGTTAAAACCCTTTCAATAGGCGCCAGATTGACCCTTCTTAAATTCGTTCTTGGGGCCTCTCCAATTTATTATATGTCAATCTTTAAGGTTCCAAAAGGCGTGTTGAAGACTATGGAATCTATCCGTAGTAAGTTCTTCAACGGTGTTGATTCTTCGGATAGAAAGATTTCGTGGGTAGCTTGGGACAATGTCTTAGCGTCCAAACTGAACGGTGGTCTTGGTGTCTCAAGTTTCTTCGCGTTGAATCGTGCTCTTTTGTTGAAGTGGGTGTGGCGCTTCATTTCTGGCGATGGCTCTTTATGGTGTAAAGTTATTCAAGCGATTTATGGCTCAAAGTTTGATCTTCATGTGACCGATCAACCCTCGATTTGGTGCTCTATTTTACGTGAAGTAAAATCTTTGAAAGATTCTGGTTTTGATTTTTCTTCGCATTGTAAGAAGCGGATTGGGGACGGGTCTTGTACTAGTTTTTGGTATGATATATGGTTAGCTGATGCCCCTCTTTGTGTTCAGTTTCCCCGTTTGTTTGCTCTCGAATTGGATAAGGAGATTGTGGTGGCTAATAAAATGGATCTTCTCTGGTCTCATCTTCTTTTCCCGGACGTTGCGTGATGGAGCTGATTCGTCAGCAGATGGGATAGACCTTTCCTTCAAATTATGAACTAGGTTGTCCTAGTCGTCCTACCCAAAAGATAGGTGGACTGTGATTTGTCCGTGAGATGAGTGTTTCAAGGTTAAAGTCTTCAGAACTTTATTGATGACATTGTTTTCCTCCCTTCGTCGGATGTTGCAACGAGATGGGTAAAATTCATTCCTATTAAAGTTAATGTTTTTTCTTGGCGTGCTCGTCGTGATAGGTTACCTACTAGAGTCAATCTTAGCCGTAGAGGTGTTTTGTTGGATTCCCATCTGTGTCCTCTTTGTAATGCTGCTATGGAGGATGTTCAGCATGTTTTTCTTCGATGGTGACGTGGCTTCGGGTTGTTCTTCGAAATTTTGTCGTTGGTGGGATTTGGCATTGGCAGGAGATTTTGTTCTTTCTCGGATTGGGAATGACTTGGTTTATCCTTTCGACTTTCTTCCCGTCTCAAGCTATTTTAGAAGGTGTTTTTTTTATGTTGCTTGTTGCTGATTTGGCAGGGCTTCCGAAATCAGTTGGTCTTTGACGCTTCGCCTCCTAATCGTTCGACGATTTTTGATGACATTGTTTCTTGATCTTTTTATGGTGTTCTAGTAGATGTAATAGGGTTTTTTCTTGGGAGTATTGGTTAAAAAACCCCTATCTTATTTCTTTGTAGAGGATGGATGTGCCACCCAGTCTGCAAAAGCACCTGAATCAGATGGTAATCTAGTACTCCTGCTAGAAGCCACAGTTACTAACTTAGATAAAAAAATATTTTTGTTCTTTAGGTTTTGTAGTCTTTTATATATAAAAAAGTAGGGTAAGTAAGAAGAAACAAAATGAAGATATGGTTGAAGATCTAGTTGTTCACAGGTGCAATTATTAGATATGCAGTGAGATAATAATCAGAAGATACTGGTACTGCAAAACGAGATCATAAATTCATTGGTTTCTTTTCTTTTTCTTGTGAGAGCTTTTATGGGGTTTGTCTTGGAAAGTGAGGAACTTTGGTGGGTTGGGGTTTATTATGTTTATGTTCTCTCTCCAATAATCAAAGGGAATAATTTAAGGATAAGTATTATTTCATGTTCAAATACATGAGAGGTAATGTTCTGTTTTATCTGATTGTATATTTGATTAAAATAATCAAATATAATTAAATGTACAATCAGATAAAACAGAACATTACCCCTTATGTTCATTTGAACATGAGATGATCTTTTTCCATAATTTAAAAGAGTTTTCCTTTTGGCTTTTGTACTTGTATAATTTGTACATGACTTTTTCCTGAAAAACTATTGTTATTTGTTAATGTTTTGTTATTGGTTTTAACAAGCAAAAGAACCCGCGCGTTGCGACGGGGCTAATTTTTTCCCGAATAATATTTTTTTTACATTTTGGGGGTTTTTTTTGGGCGATGCGTAATGGCGGGGCTAATTTTTAATATTTTCTTTTTTTTAATTATTCGGGGAAAAAAAATTTGCGTTGGGACGGGCTAATTTTTTCCCGAATATTTTCTTTTTTTGGGACGGTTTTGTAAATTTTTTTACGGGAATTTTTGTGTAAGAAAATCGTAAATAGTTAAAAGGCGAGAGTCCGTTTTCTATTTATTTTTTTACTTTGGGCCAGATTTTAGGATATTTTTTGGCTAATTTTTTCCCGGATATTTCCTTTTTTTGTACGATTCGGGGAATTTTTTTTTGCGTTGGGACGGGTTAATTTTTTCCCGAATATTTTCTTTTTTTGGGACGGTTCGATATCTTTTTTTTGGGCCGATGAATGTAAAAAAGTTGTGAACAATAAAAACTTGACGTGTTTTTTTTGTTAATTTTTTTACGGGATTTTTTGTGTAAGAAAATCGTAAATAGTTAAAAGGTGAGGGTCCGTTTTGTATTTTTTTTTACTTTGGGCCAGATTTTAGGCTATTTTTTGGTTTTTTTTTTGGCTAATTTTTTCCCGGATATTTCCTTTTTTTGTACGATTCGGGAATTTTTTTTTTGCGTTGGGACGGGTTAATTTTTTCCCGAATATTTTCTTTTTTTGGGACGGTTCGATATCTTTTTTTTGGGCCGATGAATGTAAAAAAGTTGTGAACAATAAAAACTTGACGTGTTTTTTTTGTTAATTTTTTTACGGGATTTTTTGTGTAAGAAAATCGTAAATAGTTAAAAGTTGAGGGACCGTTTTGTATTTTTTTTACTTTGGGCCACATTTTATGCGAATTTTAGGCTAGTTTGTCGACAAATGTGTATATTAGTAATAATTTTTTTTATATGGCTTATGTGTTGGGCCTCATGTTTAAAGTGTTGTTTTTTTTTTGCTATACGGGGTTTTTTTATTAATAAAATGGGTTGTACGTTTGTGAACATATCGATTATTTTAAAGTTATTAGGTATCGAAGATATTTCCGCGGGTATTTTTTTTATCTGAATAAATCGAAACTTTTGTAATATTTTTTTTTCCTCATACTTTGTGCATACAAATTTAAAAAAAAAAAAAAAAAAAAAAAACCAAAATCGAGCTGACCTAAAATGAGAGCCCATTACTGTAGCATTGTGGCCCACTGTCAAAACGAAAGTGGATTTTTCCACAAAATGTCTGAGTAAAAATGTCACAACCAATGAATGTTCTGTTTATGCATTTACGCCAAAACAGTTTGACTCTAAAAAGCAAGTCAAACCAAATCACTCGTCCACTTAAATAAATACTCCTACAACTTAAACAAACAAACTATGAAACGTATCGAATCAAAGTATTCCGGGGGTTTTTTTTTTGGCGAATGCGTTACAGCGGGGCCTAATTTATAATATTTTCTTTTTTTTGAAAGATTCGGGGAAAAAATATTTGCGTTGGGACTGCAAATTTTTTCCCGAATATTTTCTATTTTTGGGACGGTTTTGTAAACTTTTTTACGGGAATTTTTGAGTAAAAAAATCATAAATAGTTAAAAGATGAGGGTCCGTTTTGTATTTTTTTTTACTTTGTGGGCGCTATTTTTGGGTTTTTTTTTTTGTAATTTTTTCCCGCGAATTTCTTTTTGTATATATCGGGAATAATTTTTTTTGCGGTTGGGAACGGGTTTATATTTTTTCCCCGAATATATTCTTTTGGACGGTTCATATCTTTTTTTTGGCTGAATGCATGTAAAAAAGATGTGACAATAAAAATTGACGTGTTTTTTTTTTTTGTTAATTTTTACCGGGAATTTATTGTATAAAAAAATCGTAAATAGCTAAAAGTTGAGGAATCCGTTTTGTTTTTTTATTACTTTGGCCAGATTCAGGTTAATTTGGGCTAGTTTTTTTTTTTTTACTTTGGGCCAGATATTGGGCCACAAATTTATGCGAATTTATAGGCTAGTTTGTCTAAAACACCAAAGACAAATTGTATATTATAATAATTTTTTTATATTCTTATAGTGTTGGCCTCATGTTTAAAGTGTTTTTTTTTGCTATATGAGTTTTTTTTAAATATAATGGGTTGTAAATTTGTGACCATATCGATTATTTTAAAGTTATTAGGTATCGATGATGTTTCCGCGGGTATTTTTTTATCTGAATAAATCAGAACTTATGTAATTTTTTTTCCTCCTACTTTGTGCATACAAATATAAAAAAAAAAAAAAAATTTAAAAAAAAACTAAAATTGGGCTGACCCAAAATAGGAGCTCATTACTGTAGCACAGTGGCCCACTGTCAAAACGACAGTGGATTTGTTATATAGTAAATATATAACAAGCAAAAGAACCCGCGCGTTGCGGCGGGGCTAATTTTTTCCCGATTTTTTTTTTTACGTTTCGGGGGTTTTTTTTTTTTGGCGATGCGTTATGGCGATATTTTCTTTTTTTGTATGATTCGGGGAAAAAAAATTTGCGTTGGGACGGGCTAATTTTTTCCCGAATATTTTCTTTTTTTGGATGGTTTTGTAAATTTTTTTACGGGAATTTTTGTGTAAGAAAATCGTAAATAGTTAAAAGTTGAGGGTCCGTTTTGTATTATTTTTTTACTTTGGGCAAGATTTTAGGCTATTTTTGGGTTATTTTTGCTAATTTTTCCCGGTTATTTCCTTTTTTTGTACGATTCGGGAATTTTTTTTTTGCGTTGGGACGGGTTAATTTTTTCCCGAATATATATATATTTTTTTTTGGGCCGATGAATGTAAAAAAGTTGTGAACAATAAAAACTTGACGTGTTTTTTTGTTAATTTTTTTACGGGATTTTTTGTGTAAAAAAATCGTAAATAGTTAAAAGTTGAGGGACCGTTTTGTATTTTTTTTTACTTTGGGCCAGATTTCAGGTTAATTTTGGGCTAGTTTTTTTCTTTTACTTTGGGCCAGATTTTGGGCCACATTTTATGCGAATTTTAGGCTAGTTTGTCGACAAATGTGTATATTAGTAATAATTTTTTTTATATGGCTTTATTGTTTGTGCCCAAGTTTTAAGTGTTGTTTTTTTATGCTATACGGCGGTTTTTTTTATTAATTAAATGGGTTGTACGTTTGTGAACATATCGATTATTTTAAAGTTATTAGGTATCGAAGATATTTCCGCGGGTATTTTTTTTATCTGAATAAATCAAAATTTTTGTAATATTTTTTTTTCCTCATACTTTGTGCATACAAATTTAAAAAAAAAACCAAAAAATTTTAAAAAAAAAACCAAAATCGGGCTAACTTAAAATGAGAGCCTATTACTGTAGCATTGTGGCCCACTGTCAAAACGAAAGTGGATTTTTCCACAAAATGTCTGAGTAAAAATGTCACAACCAATGAATGTTCTGTTTATGCATTTACGCCAAAACAGTTTGACTCTAAAAAGCAAGTCAAACCAAATCACTCGTCCACTTAAATAAATACTCCTACAACTTAAACAAACAAACTATGAAACGTATCGAATCAAAACCTTATAAATATTACTTCCATTTTTAAAAACTTCAATCTTTGCAAATAATTTCGCTCAAGATTCCATTTGACAGATTGTTTTTATAACAAGAAGAAGAACAAACGTATGGTTTGGTTTATTCCTTGTTTATTTATTCTTATTAATATTAATGTTAGTTTCTTGATCATTAGTCAATCTTTTTGTTATTTATGTTTCTTGTGTTGTTTTGGGTTATGATCATTTGAGCTTTTAAGGTTTGGTTCTTGCTCTTTTTTCTGTCTTTTATGGTTGTTTTTAGTTCATAAGTTTATGTTTTTTGTTTAATGTGTGTTTTTTGTTCAAGACTATGTTATTTTAGTTTTTGAATATTCATTTGATATTAAGACTTATTTGCTTATTGTTATTTAACTATTTGTGACTGGAGTAAGGTGTTAGAAATGAATGTTGGAGTTACTTATAGTAAAAATGCCATTTTGAAACAGAATAAGCAGATTTTATTATTTTGTAACTTCATATTTTGGTTCTAAATTCTGATTAAAAGAAGGGTATTAATTAGGAACACTTTTGTGATCTGGATGAATGAGACTAGTTTCGGTAACTAACATACATAGGAAAATTAAATAATATGAATGATGTTGCTTGTTGCTTGTTGCTTGTTAGAGTTTTGATGGACTTATATGTTGAGTAACACGATTCTCTCTCGATTTATTTAGAAAATCAATTCCTGAGCTTTAGGATTCCAAGATAGTGATTTTGGATTTGGAGTTTGATTTTCTCTCTTAGATTTTGTAGTTTCTTTATGTCCTAAATATGATTCTGTTGCGAAATGATGGTATTCTCATGTAGTTTCATATAATGAATTCTGTATATATATCTTGCAGGAATCCACAAGTGGATTTAGAAGCTCATGAACATGCTCATAGGAGTGGGAAGAAGAAAGAAGTCCAACTGCTCCGCTTTTGAGGTACACAATAGAGGAGGTCGCCATTGAAAAGCTCATAAAAAACTAGGACTTGATGCTTTGGTTATTCGATAATGGAGTTTAGCTAAGCAAAAGAATAAATTTTTCTTCATATCACATCGCTTAAATAGGACTACGGCTGAGCATCATAGGCTGGGGATCCCATACGACCGAGAAATGGGCCGAACCGGACCCAATGTATTTCGGTCGGGTCCTCGGTCTACCCTAATAATCATTTTCGGTCCTCGGTCCAGTTACATTTTGGTCCGGTCCTTGGTCCGATGGTTTGGGACGAATCGGTTTTCGGACCGGTTTGGTTTTGGTCGGTCCGGTCCAGTGTTCGGACCGTGCTCAGCCGTAAGTAGGACTATACCCCATGCATCCACATAAATTATACTACAGAATGTAAACGTATATGCTTACATTAAAAAAAGGATTCGTAATGGATAGGTGTATGATGAATTTTTTTCGTAACCTTTTGCAATACAATCTTTATGTTGTTTAAAAATATTAACTTTTTAGTAACATTTAGCAGGTTCTTGCGGTACACGACTTTATAATGTGATTGAGACATATGTGCATATTTTATTAAGTCTTCTTTAGCCCGATCTTATGTGATTGCAAATGCTGATGCATAAGTTTCTTTGTGTCTTTAGTACCCTGATTAAGAAGTTTGTTCCACATCGCTTGGTGGGATACAAACAGATGAAAAAAAACTCAAAAAAGGGGCAACACCAAAGCAGTTTTTAAGAAAAACTTGGTTAAAAAAGTGGCTGATTAAACTATATGCAAGTCATCACTTTATGCAAAATTTATTATTTTCATTGTATCAGGTTGTTAAAACATAATCCTTAGGCACAAGTTTTCGAGTACAACTTAATGAAAATGATGACGAAGATAGCGAGTCTGATTTTGACGAGCATGAGAACATGTCATTTAAGGTTTGTGGATTGCTTCCACATTTTTGTTTAATGGGTTCTATAGGTCTTTTAAATCCATTTGAGTGTCAGGACCAAAATGCCAGTATCTTCCGCCAATAGAAGGCATGCTGCCTCCTCATCTGCTAAATCTCAGGCTGCTAAAGCTCAGGTAAAAATCTTTTACAGTTCACATATAAATTTCAGCCCATTTTCTAAGGAATGGGTTGATATGGGTTATCTCATAATTTTACTGAGTCAAGGTGGTTGCACAATGTGAAAGTTGCTAAAGGTGTATTTCAATTTCATGAAACCTCATTACATTTTGTTAAACAAGATAGTATATTATTGAAGTTATAAGTTTTGTATACGGATTTGACACGTTAGGTTTTCCATAATATATTATGGAGTAACTTTTTTGGATTAAAAGTGTCCGTCATACCAAAAATATACATGAATGACCAGAACCCGTTCTGATCCGTAACCCATCTCAACTATATTCATTCTGAGTTTGAAGGTTTATATGTTTATTTTTTTTCTTGAATCTTATTAGCCTGCTAGAGTTGCTTCATATGAGCACAAATCACCAGTCAAGCACCAAAAAGATGAAACTGTACGTGAGAGCGAGTCAACCGAAGCTACGAACCAGCTAAATTCCAGAAAACCAGAGGGAACAGAACTTTACAATCGCTTACCAGGTCGTGGGACTTCAAATAATCTAATAGAATCATTGCCACCTCCTGTATCTGAAAGAAAAGAAGTAAATCCACAAAACAAAGTGCTAGTTAGCTTCAAGGAGTTACTAGCTTACGAAAATGAAAAAGAAGCAGACCCCCAAAGTCCTATGGCTGAGAAGACTCTTTACGTTGATACTATACATAAAGTGGAAACTGTCAAACCCGAATTGAAAGAAAATGATGCTGGTATTTTTGAAATTTCACATATTCCTGCTGAGTCATTCAAGTCAGACGTGCTTGCTAATAAATTGAAACCGGATAAAGAAATGATCAAAGACACGGGTGTCTGCAAAGATTCCAAGGCTGACAAAAAAGTCAAAGCTGCTCGAAAAAACGGATTGGAGTTGCCAGCTCCTCCACCTTTACCAAAATCCCCATCAGATTCCTGGCTTTGGCGTACTTTGCCTTCTGTGTCATCAAAAACTACATCCTCACGGTCAAACCGTAAAAATCCTTCCAACTCAATAGCAACGGTGGATAAAAACGTTCAGTCACGATATCACCAGGTATATTGATTAAGTTCTGTCATTTAATCTGTTTTGTCTGTGGCACAGTGGGCGGATTGGGCAACGGATGTCGGGATCCAGCGATCTGATAATTCTTGTGGCAGGGCTGGAACCGGTCGGGTTGGTTGGACCTAAAACACATTTTATTTATATATATTATATTTATAATAACTAGCATATCTACTCTCAAACATGATTACAAAGTATACATTTTTTTAATTATAATATATTTTTCTAATGCAATGATTTGGTAGGTTTTATGTATTGTATGTACCCATTTCTGTTTTAGTCAACATTCTTTTTACTTGCTTGACTCGGTAGAGATAAAAACATAACCTGAATCTACCCAGTTACATGTCAATGGATCGTGATTGTCACCTCTTGTTAACAGTGAACTAAAATGGACGCTTTTTGTACACTTTTTCAGGGACTCTTGCTTCCTATACCTGAAACTTAGTCTCGTGGCTCTCACTCCTTATTCTTATGTGGTCAAAGATTAGCGTGTTTGCTAGTTATACAAATCAGTTGGTTCAGAGTAAGGTTTTTTTTTGGTGCTTATAACACTTTTATATTGTAATTAAAAGTGAAGAATAATGAAAAGTTAGTTGTAGGCTTGTATATGATAAGGGAAAGAAAGAAATAAAAAGGGTTGCGAAAAGGGTATTGGTATAAACTTGTCTGTAAAGATATGTTTTCATAATTGGAAAGCAAGTGGGTACCTCTAAGAAAAGATTGAAAAGCTTTATGCAACAATGTCACCACATTTTAGTTGTATGCTTTGTTTCTTTTCTTTTGTTTTAGCAGATAAGGGTCATGTACAATGGTCCTATTTAACTAGGACAATACTTAAAGTTGTAACTTTAAAGTAGATTATAGTGTTTGGAACTTCAATTATTCGGAAATAATCTAAGCCTATCAATTCCGCTTGTCCCACCAGCTTTGACTCTGCAATTTTGAAAACTGGTTCTTCGTTAGACTAACCAAACCGATCCTTTGTTTTTCTTCGTGCTATGCTCGTGGTTAAGTGGTTGTATTCTGGTTCTAGAGGTATGTCTCGGACATCGACCTAGTGTTGTAGTCACTAGAATCTTGTGTACCATCACTTTTGTATCTTGTACCTTTACAAGTTGATTTATAAATGTACCGGGTACCCTTCCCCTTTACCCAAGAAGAATTAGTTATTGCTGATTATTGATAAGGAAATTGGCTAAACAAATTCTTTTTACTACTACCGGATGTATGAGTCTGATTTTTTTTTCTTAATTATTTATTTGTTTACACACATGCTGAGTATATATAAATCTATTGATGAACAAAATAACATGTACTGTTTCTAATAAAATGACCAAAAGTTGAAATAAATAATTAGTGTACATCGTTAGATGATTGTTTCACATCCCAAATACGAGCATCAGGAGTGGTAATTTTCCCGGACGGGAAAAACTCCCATGTCGATGACAACAATCTTAAAACCTCTGACCCCCTCCTTGCCATATGCTTTCGGGTTTTGTTGCAAGCTCTCCATCCTGTGTTTATAAGTTATATAACAAGTGTAGTTATATAACCACACATTGTTACAACTTTACATGTATAATACACTACCTTCAATACATATTCATCAAACTCAAAGAGATTAAGGAAGTACTTGATATTGCAGTTTGAACATTTAAAAGTTACTTCACTGGGTAAATGTGGATAATGTTGACACAACACATCCAACATCTACCTTAACACAAAATATCATGAGTTTTTGTTTTCATGTAAATAGATTGCAACATACTTTTAATTTAACTCCTACAACAAACTGTCTAAAGTTTGTGTAGAATCAAGTGAGCGCCAAACTGAGGTTGTAGAGTAAACATATCATGAGGAGCATGCGAGTATGATGAAGAGAGCTCAAACGAGAACTTCTGCAGAATCATTGCAAGCGCCATTTTAGCTTCTAGCATACCAAAATTTTGTCCGATACATATGCGTGCCCCCCCTCCAAATGGGATGTAAGAGGCTTGCCCCTTGGTCACATGTGAGATGCCTTTGGAGAATCTCTCTGGATTAAACTCTTTCGCATCATCGCCCCATATATCACGGTCATGGTGTAAAAACAACGGGCTTACCTGGATGAGGGTATTTGCGGGTAAGGTTAAGTTCCCTGCTTTAGTTTCTTTATGTATTAGTCGCCTTAGAACGGTTACTGGAGGATATAGTCTAAGAACCTCATTCAAGATCATGCTAATCTGCAAAGCAAAACAATAATCTTAGCTGATTTAACAGATCAATATCTGGTCTTAGTAAATTTCAAATATTAAAATGACTCACTGTCTTTAGCTGATTTAACCCATCAAAATCTGGTTTTGTTTTTCCGAAGAGATGTAAAACTTCCTCTCTTGCACGCGTTTGCCAATCTATGTGTTGACTCAATAAAACCATAGTCCAAACAAGCATGTTTCCAGTGGTCTCTTGGCCTGCAAAGTAAAAAAGCTTGCATTCTTCTACTACTTCCTCAATGCTTAAACCATAACTTTTATTCTCATGTTCTTTAATGTATTTGTTATTTGAATCCAAAAGAATGCCCAAAAGGTCGTCTTTACTAGCTTCCCCGGCTTCTATCAAAGCAACTCGCTTATTGATAATGCTTCTTATCAACGCCTTTACTTCCCTATCAATCTCTTTCATCCTCTTGTGTCGCTTTGTTGGCACAAATCTGTTGAATCTCTTATATTTAGGCCAAAAAACCATAAATACTAGGAAATAAAAAGGTCACTGTCACTTAAATTTTGTAAAGAGGCAAAAGTATATATTTAAGGTACATTCTTTAGCATTTTACTTTGTACTATTTTGTCACCTAAACAATATTGTTAGAAAATAAACTCACCTAAATCCTGGAAAGTAAACTACTTGATAAGCTTCCATCAACAACTTTGCTTGTTCTGTTTGAAGTTCAAATATCCTTCTTCCTTGTTCATAGCTACTACCAAATGCGGTTCGTGAGATTACATCACTCGTAAATGTTTCAAGATAACGCCACACATCTACTTCACATGAGCTTTTATCGAATAGCATTTCTTCCCATTTATCAATCATCTCTCTACAACTCACATAAAATGCAGGTATCATATGCTGCAAAAAACAATGTACACATATCAAAATTGTTTTAAAGGCGTATATTCCTTTCATGATTATAAAAGAAAATGAGAAATCATGAAACCTTGATTTTCTCTACATGAAATGCTGGATTGATGATTTTTCTGTGTTTAGCCCATTGATCACCCTCGGCGTCAAATATTCCTTTCACTACAAGCTTTGATAACGGATTTCCTCCCCTTGACTTATGGAATTGATAGTGGTTGTTCAATATCTCGCGTGCTATAGCTGGTTCAGATATGCATACCATAAGTTTGGGACCCATCCAGGTGAAACAAATCTTACCTACATTGTTAAGCCCAAAACTAGTGTAAGAATTAGTAAGAACACTCCTTAGTTAAAATTTGGACAATTTGTATGTCTCCAACACATACTTAGTTCGAGTTTAATTTCTGTAACTCGTTTTTATCCCCCAAAAGTCTATATATGCAACTTTTATGCTTATAATTGTGAGGTGAGTTGTTTTGTGTACTTAACATAATTTCACACACAAAACTCACGGTTATAATACCGATTAAAAATACCTCGAATAAGCTTTCCAAAAATCCTCATAGAACACAAAATCTAATCCTAAAATCACATAATGTTACACAAAAAAGGGTGAGTCTAATGCTAACGAGTAATATGCTTGAACAATATGCGGTGATAAATGAAAATCCGGTTTCATGTATTATTTATCCGATTATGCTTTTATCTAGACTCAGTATAATGCACATATGATTTACTTAATTTAGATTATGTATATAGTTGTATTACGTAGTACATAACAAGTTTGGAAAACCCCCTCCCTCTAGAGACAGGGTCCTCTGAAGTAGCCTCTCTACCTTCGGATAAGGATAAGGCTGTTTACATCTCACCTCTTCTATTACCCCGTGTAAGACAGAATCGAATACCGTTGAGTTGAGTTTTATATAGTTGTATTACGTATTATAAGTTGTTATTTATGGTTAGATGTTGATGAATGGGTAAGGCTCTCTACATTTCACTTCATCTCACCTCTTGGTATTT
Source organism: Tanacetum coccineum (assembly GCA_026074375.1). Taxonomy (NCBI): domain Eukaryota; kingdom Viridiplantae; phylum Streptophyta; class Magnoliopsida; order Asterales; family Asteraceae; genus Tanacetum; species Tanacetum coccineum. Next base: position 50,521 of record BQNB010011785.1, on the reverse strand, counting down.
ATGGTTGGAAGATGATGAACGGGATAAGACTGTCTACATCTCACCTCTTGCATTACCTCGTGAAAGACGAAATTAGATACCGTTGAGTTGAGTTTTATATACTTGTATTACTTATTATAAGTTCTTATTTATGGTTAGATGATGATGAATAGTGTTCCATTGATGATTTAAGGGTGCATTTGGTTTGTAAAGAGGTTGAAATCAGATTTGAATTTGGTAATGGTTTGAAAAAAAAGTATGAGAGAGAAAATAAAAAATGATTTATATTACATATTTGTTTAAATGTAAATTAAGATGTTATAAGTTATTTTAGAAATTGTAAGATAAAGAATAAAATAAAGAGTGAATAAATGTGTAGTTGAAAAAAAGTAATAAAATAAAAACTAAAATTTGATTGGCTGGTTTGATCAAAAGGCACTACGGTGGCTTGGAATAGGATATATCATTCTATGCATGTTATCACAAAGAAAAATTTGTACCAAACAATTGATATGAAAATTCTATCAGTCCAAACCCTCGTATAACCATGTACCAAACGGGCCCTAAGTAAACAATTTGAGATTAATAGTTAGGTTTTCACTCTTTATTGTTTACATTATTATGATTTTGGCAAATCGCATAAAAATAAATGTGTAGTTGAAAAAAGTATAATAAAATAAAAGCTAAAAATTTGATTTGGTTGTTTGATCAAAGAGGCACTTACGGTGGCTGCTTGGAATAGGACTATATATTCCTATGCATGTTTTCCACAAGAAAAAATTGTGTACCAAACAATTGATATGAAAATTCTATCAGTCCAAGCCCTCGTATAACCATGTACCAAACGGGCCCTAAGTAAACAATTTGAGATTAATAGTTAGGTTTTCACTCTTTATTGTTTACATTATTGTGATTTAGGCAAATCGCATAAAAGTGTACTCAACTTATTGTCAATTTTAATTTAAATTACTTCATTTTTAATCTTCTTAATTTAGTATACCCAACTTATTTTTAATTGCGATTGAAGAAAATTAACAAGTTACTAGGTCACAAGCAGTCACCTTATTCTCCGACCTGATTTTCTGGTGACCCACTACCACCACCTTCATCGATCACCACCACCCATAGGTCACCACAACCACCACCTTAACCAACTACCACCGTAACCCACCAGCACCACCACCACAAAAAGTTTGTATAAACGCATTAATGTTTTATAGCACATGATTATCTGACTATGCAAACGCAATAGTTATGAAGTCATGCGTATATCAGTTTTAGACTTGTAATTCACATCTCTACGTCCTACTCAAACTTACAAAACCTATGTAGTTTGTTATTAACGAGGAAAATTATCATACCGCAAATGATTACTGATAAATACTTGTCAAAGTCATTAGAAAAAAGGAAACTGCTTTGTCACCATTCCAAACTTGAGTTAAACAAATGAGTCAAATGTCTTGTAACTAGTTTATAATCTAACAAAAAGGTATAATTGTGTACGAAATCCGATACTATATACATTAATGCGTTTATACAACTTTTTGTGGTGATGGTGGGTTGTGGTGGTGGTTGTGGTGAAGTGGGTGGTGGTGATCAGAAAACAAGGTCGCTGGAAAATCATGTTGGAGAAGAAGGTGATATCCTCGTGACATGGTAACGTGTTAATTGTCTTCAATCGTAACTAAAAATAAGTTGGGTATACTAAATTGAGAAGAAAACAAATAGTGTACTTTAGATTGAAATTTGTTATAAAATGAGTACACTTTCACGATTTGCCCTTGTGATTTTAGTGAATAAATGTGCGATTAATAGTTAGGTTTTCACTATGTATTCAATTTTGTTAACATTATTGTGATTTAAGTGAAGAAATGTGTAAATAATAACCATATTTTCGTTGTCAAATGAAGTTTTGTTGATGCTATCGTGATTTTAGTGAAGAAATGTCTATTTCATTATTGAGGTTTTGTGATGTTATTTTGTTTTTTGTTTTTATTTAGGAGTTGTTGGAGCTATTTTATGTAGGCGGGGAAACACATGGCTTGGTGCTCAAAAAAGAACCGCTTATCTACACATTTATTGCTGGATTGTGATCTTTGATGAAGAAATGTGTGATTAGGGCCTATAGGTTTTTTACTTGGGATCACATTAATCTTTGAGATTGTTAGTTAACTACATTTTTTATCCTTGTCGGTTGTGTTGGTTATTTCATTTTTAGTCTCAAAATTTTGAAAAAAAGTTTCGGGTTTAATGCAAAAGTGAACCATGTTTCGGTTTAGTTCGGGTTTGTGAGTTGGTCTGTTAGTTTGACGAGCATTGAGTTAAAGATATAAAAAATAATATACCATATGTTTGTGCAAACATTTTAAGGCTTATGAATTCTCTTATGTTTTCAAAAATGAACATGAAACGTTCGCATCACATTATAAATGTAAAACATAGATGGGGCCATATAATCCATTGACCATTAGGTTCACTTGCAGCGGATGGTGCACGACGCCTTATACATGTGACACATAGCCATAGCGTTCCCATATCCTTATTACTTTGTGTTTTTGATCGATTTTTTAGTCATCGCTTTCTCTTACCCTGATTCTATGTGGATCTTTCAATTAAAGGCGATGAACATGATATGTGAGCATTAGGATCACTCGAAACTGGGGTTTCTAGACTTTGAGAGAAGCGATACCCTTCGTCTTTTTGATAATAAGCTACTCAATATCTTTATCAAAGCCTATATAGCCAATGCTTTTATAAAAATAGGACATTCATACTTTCAATAATTAGCATCAATCGATAAGTTCATTCTTATGACCATAATCCATGATTACATCTTCTTTAATCACGTAACAAATTTTACTCCCTTATTGGTCAAACTAAGTCAAATGTCACTTTGCGTAAATTCATCCTTTCTCTTTAAGGGAGATGCTTTACTCTAGATGCAAAAACACCTTTTTTTTTTTGCATACAAGATGACTAAGTGATTATGTTTTGGGTTGGTATCGTAATACATGATTTTATGGTATATTGACATAAAATTTGAGTTTGTGTATTTGAAGTTGGTTCTGGTCCTTTGTACCCGTTTTAGACATCTTCTTCACAATAAATCTTGTATCATAACACACACTCGGATATTCTTTACCTCCACATTCTTCTCCACATTTCACTCTGCAAAGTTACTCCAGACATTACCTTAATCTATTTGGTTGCCTCCAAATTCCAACACAAATGATTAATAATATCATTCCTACACACTCCCATCTAATTCTTCCAATCTCTCTAACTAAAACTATTCTTACATCTCCCACTAAACATTCTTTCAATCATTTAAATGATTTTACCACACATTTTATTCTACACATTCTACAAACATTCTATCTCACTTCTCTATAAACATTACCCAATCATATATTACCTTATTATTTCTCTAGGCGATATACAACTTACACTTTCTAACACATTAAAACTTCTTCACTACTTTGATAATATCCTCACTTCACCATTCTTCCTGGTATGTGCTTAATTACACATACTTTTTGCCTATAAAACGTGCTTAAAATGACCAAAATATACCAAAAATACATTGTATTTGTGTGTTTTGTGATTTATATTGTGCAGGTAACAAATATCTAAGAAAATGACAAAAACAAAGCCAACACGACAAAACCGAGCACGGGAATGAAAAGAGCGTGAAAAGTCAAAGTCAAAAGTCAAAGACGAAACCGGTATCGAATAAATGTTAAATGGGCCAACCCGTACCCATCTAATGGGCCGGGTCAGCCCATTAAAACATTATGAAGACCATAAAAAGCCCAAAGTCAAATATATACTTACTCGACCCAATTACTAAGCCCAAAACCCACTTAACCTCTGTTAACCCTTTACCCCTTTACCTTTTACACAGTTAGTCCTCAAGGACTAACATTGTTAGTCCAAAAGGACCATCCATGCAACAACATACAACCTCAGGGGGCAAAGTCGCTAATGTTCAATCCATAAGCCATTTCCCGCCTACTATTTATCTTCTTCTTCACACACTTTGCGTGTGTCTGTGCCCTGCAGTATACAAACAAAACTCTTCACCCCACAACAAAAACATCACCATCCCATCAAAACCCACCCCCTTAACCCCACTGCCATGTTGGCAATCCTAAATCACCCAATTCGTCAAGGAATGAAGACAAAGATTCAATGGTTTTGATCATACGACTTGGAGAACACTCAAAATGGAAGGCTAGGATCGATTTATGACTCACTCACTCAACAAACACACCTAAGTTTACACTCACAGAAGTAGCACAAGTGAAGACCCTAAGACTTAGTTTTTATATAAATAGGATTCTTGTAAGTCTATGGGCAAAGGGGTAGTTTTAATCTAGTTTACTTTTCAGCTTAAATTAAGTTTGTTTTTAGCTTATTGTACTTTTAAAGCCTTGTACTCTTTTAAGTTTAATGTGAATTTTTAAGTTTTAAGTTAAATTCTGTTTTTAAGATTGAAGCATTTTATGTTATAAAACTGTTTTATAAGCTCTCAAAAGTTGTGTTCCTTGTTACTTAAGCTGTTTCTTGGATCTCACAAGCTTTTACCTTAGTTTGTGAGATTTTAAAGATATTTCACCAAAAAATCAAAGAATCTGTAAAAATGTCACTTGGAGCATGGTGTATAATGGATGGCCATGGGTTAGTACTTATGTGGATAAGCTATAGGTTGGTTATAAGCTGATTTGAGTGCATGAATCATTCACAAAAGCGACCTTTGTAAGTTCTCAAAAGCCATTTTTAGCTTAAAAAGTTGAATCTGCTTATTTCTGGCTTATTGTGCTTATTGCTTGTTTGTATCTGCTTATTATAGATGTTTAGTGCTTAAAATACTTAGGTTGTAGTTTAAAATTTATTTGTTTAAGTTTTTCTTAAAATCTGTCTTAAATAGCTTATAAAGTAGCATAGTTGTTAATCTTGTTATTCTGGCTTATTTAGTTGTTAAAAGATGTTCATTAGGTTTGTATTAAGCTAAAAACTATCTGGTCTATGCAAATTTTAGCTTAAAATAGCTTTTATCAAGTTAAAAATGCTAAAACAAGTTTTAAAGGAGTGTTTGGTATAAGCTTCAAAATGGGTCAATTTGGGTTAAAATTCACTTTTGGTTTTTGAGGTAAGTTTCATAAGCTGAATTTAAGACTAGAAGTTAGTTTTAATGGGATTTTAGATTCTAAATATCAAAATCTAGGGATATGGAACTTATTGTTTAAATCTGAGGTTTTAGAGTTTTGCTAATTAGCTTATTAGGCAATATCTTATTTAGGTGTTAATCTGAGTCATTTTCATGTCTATTTTAAGTCAATAGAGTTAGTAGTAAAGAGTCATTTTATTAAAAGTGTTTGGGTCATAATCTTTTAAAGATCATTTTCAGTTATAATGTTAAAAAACAGCTTTTTCATTTACTTATAGTGGCTTATCCTAAATTTCAAAATGCTTTATGAAAGTTGTTATGTGTTCTTTGAGGTCTAAATTTGATCTGTTTGGTGGTCCTAAGTCCATAAGGATCTGTTTGTTAGCTTATTTTTAAGCTTAAAAGTAGGGTTTTAAAAAGTTTGAAAAAATTCTAAGTGTTGTAATTTGTTTGGGCCAACTTATTCATTAAGCTTTTTCATAGCTTGTTTGATTTTCAAAATACTTTTTAAATGATGATTTAGATAGTTTATAGTATAAGCTTTAAGGTTTTACAAGTCATTAAGCCATAAGGATCCATTTCAGTGCTTAAAAATAAGCTCAAAAGTACCCACTCATGCTGTTTCAATACCAGTTTTAGCTAAAAAGCTAATTAGGAATTTAGAGCTTATGGCTTATTAGGATTAGCTTATTTTAGTTCACTAGTGCTTATTAGGGATAGTGCATTAGCTGTTTGAGTTTATTTGGTCTTTTAGGTAGCTTATTTAGCTTTAAAAAGTCAAGTTAGTTTAGTATTAAGTGTTTTAAGTTTAAACTGTTTTTGCTTATTTCTAGCTTATTTTAAAGTTTTTATAAAAAGTTGTTTTTCAAAAATTGATTATTTTAGTCTTGTAAAGCTTTTTCAAAAAGCAGATTTTCAAAACTAAAAAAAAGGGAGTAGGGAAGTCAGGGGTGAACAAGGCTCGAACCCCTACCCACTCAACCTTTATAACACACAACACACCACACACCTTACCACTGCGCCCTTGGGACTTTTACGTCCAAAGGTGCACAAATAATAAACTTAACCTTATTTTCCCTTTTTTTCTTTACAGCTTATTTTTGCTTAAAAACAGCTTTTTACAAACTGCTTTTTCACATTTAGCATATTTCTTAAATTCTTCAGTAGTTAAAGTATTTTCCAGCTTTTTCTCATATTTTTATAAATTTGTTTTCTATTTTTAATAATTAATTTTCTTAAAATCCTTTTTTAATTCATTATAAAAAAAATATAAAAGTCAAAAAAATATAATTCTTTTTTTTTAAAATTTTCTTTTATCATTTAGGATTTATAAAAATTAAATTTGCATTTGTAGGGTTAAATTTGTAGAATTTAGTTTTTTAAAGAACGGGATTTGAATCCCGTTATCGTTTTTAGTGTTTTAGCCTTAATTGCTTCCGTTTTAGTTTGCCTTTGTTTATTTTAGCATATTATTAGTAGAAATAGAAATCCAAATCCAATTTGTGATATTCAAGCATTGTTTAAAAAACGTTACCTCGATTTTCCATTCACACCTCGTCGGGATACGACCCGGGAAGGTTTTTAGGGTTTTACTTTGGTCAAAAGTGATTATCCTTCTAAAAGCCTTACGGAATTCTTATTATTGATACTTTGTTAATTCTTATATTATATATATTTATATTTATATTTATATATATAGTAAAAGGTGTTATTATAAGTTTGTCACTTCCTCAACACATTTCTCCTCTCACACAAGATTGAGTTTGAAATTTGAATCCTTGCCAACTCACCTCTCTTACACACTTTACCACCTTTACACTCCATCATATCATAACACATTTCAAACAATAGTATTTTATTCAAGCTTGTTCCCCTCTGGCCAACATATGCTCCTAAACATCACATCCAACTCACTTACATCTCACTCTCTCACCCACTCACTCACCTAGTTCACTCACTCATACTCCATGATAATTTGAATTTCAAATTCAAATTTTTCCCCACTCACAACATCCACACTTAGTCCCCAAGTTTGGCATATTCTATGGAATATTCTCTTTGCCAACTCACACTCTATCTAAACCTAACCATGGTTAGTTTCTAACCAAGCTTCCTTAATACTCGTGAATCAGAATTTACCAATACCAGGTTTTGGCCTATAAATACCCTCTCTTGGCTCTTGTATTCTTCACCTCTTGTCATTCATTCTCTCTTTATATTTCTCTTCTCTATCCCTCTAAGTCTAAACACATCTTGTGTTCTTAATCTTCTCGTCTATCATCTATTGAAAAGAACACATTTATGCAAAAGAGACACACAAGTACTTAATCTACACTTGTGTGTTGTGTCAAGGGTCTTCTTTCTTATACCCTTACTTTTAGAATAGAGTCTCTAAGATAGGTTAGGGCTTGGTTCTTAAATCAACTTTATCATTCAATTTGGTTGTAAGTGAAGTCTTGTACCTTTATGGTCAAGCCTGAATCGGTTGTTGATCTAGTGGGGTTTGTGATACTTCCAAGGGGGAAGTCTTTGTGGTAAGTCGAATCGCGAGATTCTTGTAGGTGGTTTCTAAGGGCGGAATATCGTTGGGAGTAGCTCTTATTACCGAGCGCCGATCTTTGTGCATGTCGGTGGAGTGAAGTTGTAACGGTTTGTAGTCCACCATAAGGATTAAACTAGAGTAATAGTATCGTGTCGTGGATTCACAACTGGACATACGGATGATATCAACCCCTCATTTCGAACCAGTATATATCGTGGTCTCTCTCTCTCTCCCTCCTCTTTCTCTCTACTTATTAGTTGTGTTGTTAAGTAGATTGTGACATCACTCGGTCTCTTTGTGACCTAAAGTTTTATAAACTTCTAAGAAGTAGAAAATACCGTATTCACCCCTCCCCCTCTACGGTTCTACAATCATTTACATTATATTATGAAATCATCAAATACCTTCTCTACATTATTATAAAACCTACCTCATTCATCTTGAACCTACATTCATCCTTGATTTTTTTACAAAATTCAAACCCACTTTTATAGAATAACAAAACCTAGTTTCACAAACTAAACCTTCAATCTTCATCGATTTCTTATACACACACTCATAAATTCATCATCACCAACATTTGACATCATCCAAATGGAAACCCAGATGAAAATAGAACTCTTAACCGAAACCATAAACCAAATCTAAAATTCAAACCTAAACCGAAATTCAACATAAACGAAAATTCAAATTTATAACATAAATCAATACTGAAATTCAAACGGAACCCGAAAACTAATTTGTAAGTTCGAGCACTCAACATGTTGTCGTAAAATTGGCATAAGTAATTGTGTAGATCTATAAATGATTCATCGTTTTTGGCATTGTAAAATACACATCATTTGCCTTCCAACCATATATCACACATTATTTATTAAACTTCCAAATTGATACAATTTGTTCATAAGAGTTGGAGAAAATAAAAGAATTTGTTATAGTCAAACTCGCTTGACGTAGCACATAATATAACAGTAATCGTAAGTTCGAACACTCAACATGTTATAAAATGAACATAAGTATTTTTATAAAACCATTAAAGATTCACTATTTTTTGCACTGAAAAAATACACATTATTAGCTTTACAACTATATATAACACAAAATAATTAAACCAGTAAATCAATACGGTTTATTCATAAGAAAATAGAAAAAAAAATTGATATTTAAACTCGCTCAATATAACACATGTGATGTAACACTAATTTGTAACTCTGAACACTCAACATGTTGTCGTAAATTGAGCTTGAGTATTTGTATACAACTCCAAAATTTTCGCCCCTTTTTCATTTAACTTAGGCCTTTTACAAAATAAAACTATATATAACACAAAATTAATTGAAACCAGTAAAATCAATTTCGGGGGTTTATTTTCATTAAGGTCAAATAGCAAAAAACAACAAAAAATTGGACTATTTTTAAATACTAGCTCAATTATTACACCCACCATGTGTTTGGATTTTAAAAAAAAAAAATACAACTAGTTGGTTAAACTCTGAAAATAAAACAACTCAAATAATGTTGTCGTAACATTGAGGTGGCTTGGGGAGTATTTGTATAACAAAAACTCCATAAAAATTTTTCGGGCCCCCCTTTTTTATTCTATCAAAAAAATATTTATTTCACTTATGTTTTCATTTTTAACGACAAAGGCGTGTTACAGTTTTTTTGGAAATTCTACCCAATAATTAGTGTTATAAAACCACATGTTGGATATATCAAAGGGGCGGAGTTTTTGAAATATTATCAAATTTAAAAAAAATAACAGATTTTTCTCCCCATCTTGTCATACGAATAAATTTAGAGGTATTGATTTGTGCGGAAGTTTTAAAAAATTATGTTGCGATAATATGGGTTGGAATTGGAAAAAAAATTACTAAGAAAATTTTATATTTTTAAAATAATTTTCTTTTTTGGAATTCTCTACTAAATTTATTATTACTTTTTTTCTTTGCCCAATTTATCTTTTATGAAAAAGGACGGTTTTGGGAGTTGGAACTTCGGAAACCAGATTAATTTTACTCACACAAAATTTTCATTGTAGCAAAAGAAATCGAAAAGAATGTCGAAAGGTACTTATTTTGAAAATTGAATTTCTTATTTTAAAAATAACTAAAATGGGGTTTGTCGTAATATCGTGAAATTTTGGTTTTTCTCTTTATACGAAATTAGGGAGGTTTGTGGACGATTATATTATTTTCAATAAAAAAGTGGTAAGTTGTAGTATTAGGCGTTGGTTATTTATAGAAGAAATGAAATGATACAATAAGTAATCAAACAAGAGTGGAATGTTGTGATGTTACATTTTCTTTCTTTCTTTTTCTTGTTTGTTTTGTAGTGTTCACTTCATTTGTAAAGACGACAAATGATTAAATACAATGTCATCTAAGATTTACTATTACATTTTTGAATTATTTTAAATTTCTCAATTATCACTATTCACCAAAGGGTTTGTGTTTTAATAATACTTTACGATTTGTGAGAAGGTTTCTAACTAAATGATTATGAGTTCAAGTCCCTCTTATAATATGTGAGAATTTGTTATCTATATTATGAGATACTTAGTTTTCGTTAAAAAAAATATACTTGCTATCAATTTTAAATTTTGTTTACACTAAATTGCAATAAATGTTTATTTGTTTAGTTAAATTACAAGCGTATCTATAACCTATATAAAACACGCTTTTGAAAAACTAATCTTGGCCCAAAAAATCAAGAGATTGACACGTGGAAAAGAAAAATAATCAACGGCTGAAAATAGAAAACAAAACCTTCCCATTAATTAACGAAAATCATTAATGCAGACTCTTACACGAAAATCATTAATAATTATAAATATAAAAAAGTTTGAACAACATTAATGATGTTAAATTAAAAAACAAAATTCTTTTGACATAAAATTGTCTTCACCAAAAGTAATTATGGAAAGTCTTAACCGGAAATCATTAATTTTCAAAATTATAGGAACTTTTTTGGAAAACATTAATGTTCGAACCTAAAACTGGAAATCTTTTTTGACCTATTCTTCAAAATTTTATAATCAGTTTTAATGATAATTAACTTTCCAAAGTTATCTACTAAATTTGAAGTAATTAAAATCAATGTCAAAGCCTACCACATTCATTATAAATACCAGGCACACACACACTTACACTCACTTTTGTTCATCTTCATCTCTTCTCCAAATATCTATATACACCCTCGGTAAAGATTTGAATTTTTCAATTCATGGATGTTTGAATTTTATTGTTATTTTAGTTATATCAGAAACATTAATGTTTCTTCTCTCTTTGTAGTTAAGAAAATGAAGATTAATATGACCCAGTTGTGTGACCTCGATCCATAGTGACAATTGATACGAGTTATCACTAATTATTTATGTTTATTCAACAAGTTTTGGCTTTTTTTTAATTAAGTTTCGACTATGGATGTGGTTCTTTTAAATATCAAACTGTATTTTGTTTATTACCTTCCTTTTAATCTAAGTTAATGTTATTATCTGCATGTAAAGAATTATTGGGCTGATCTCAAATTGTTTGTAATTGTTACAAACAAATGTTCGGCCTTATTAATTGACCTTCACTTTTTATGGTAACCATTGATTTAATCATTGAATTTTTCCTAAAATCATGCTATATTCATTTCCTGAGTTATTTGAACTTTTCACCGTCAATATTTTTATTTGTATTTTCCTAAAAACATGAATATTTTCATCATCAATATTTTCCTAAAAACATGCTAGAATCTTTAACTGTTTCTCTTATAAAAACAACATCAATGTTTCTCTTAATTCATCTTCTCTTTTTATGGTAACCATTGAATTAGTCAATCAATTTTTCCTAAAATCATGCTATATTCATTGCCTGAGTTATTACTGATTGGAATCATTGAATTTTTCCTAAAATCATGCTAGAATCTTTAACTGTTTCTCTTAAAAAAACGACATCAATGTTTCTTTTATTTGACCTTCACTTTTTATGGTAACCATTGATTTAGTCTATATTCATTGCCTGAGTTATTGCTGATTGGAATCATTAAATTTTTCATAAAATCATGCTATAATCTTTGACTGTTTATCTTATATAAACGACATTACTGTTTCAACTTCAGCATCACAAAATTAAAAGAAACAAGAAAAGAATTTTACATTTATTTTTTGAACATTATATCAACCTTAAATTATGTAAACAATAGCCAACATTTATCAAGATGTCAATGATTCAATGATTCTTTCAATAATACCTTAAAACTTGCCGCCCAACGGGCGGGCCTTGAATCTAGTTTTAGTATAAAATGAGTTGCTAAAATTGAACATTCAATCTCTGCCTTCTCATTGGTCTCTAAAATAACTCACATCTTAATTAATAATAATTTTAATAATATATATTTAACATGACAAATATCTTAATATAATATAAAATAACATATTATATTATAATATAAAATAATATAAAAAATAGTAAAACAAACAATATCACATAAAATTGCAAGTAACATATATATCTTTATTATTTTTATCATTTAACGATATAATAATTGTATAAAAAATATATTATATGTTATATGATTTTAATAAATATGATATAAATTTAATGTTTGTAATATTGTTTTATATTAAATACTTTTATTTTATTTAAATTTAATAAATTAATTATAATATGTATAATATATTCTTATTACATTATGTTAATGTTATCTTACACTAATAGCAAGAAAGGTAATACTAACCACTTAAGGGTGGCTTAGTGGCAAAGTGAGTTGTGACTATCACTCTAAAATGTGTGAGGTCTCAAGTTTAATTTCTACTAGGTGCAAATAACCTTGAAGTGGCCACGCCAACCTCGTGAAAAGGCTTTACCTGGTTTGAGTATTTGTGGCGGTTGATTCAAACCTCATGGATTAGTCTGTCAAAAAGTCGAAAACCATGGTTACCCAAAAAACAAAAAAGGTAATACCAAACGTCGTCGTTTCGGTATGGCCGGAAAACGCAGCCCAACAACGCGGCCAAAAACATAAATATTTTTTTTACTAAACGTACCTCAAACTATGCAACAAATTACAAAAATTACATTGAACTTTTAACTATTTACGACATTTTTATATAACAACTTTATTTATCAAATATGTAACAAATATCTACTGATTCAATCATAAAAAATAACGCTAAAAAGATTTTCGAATTGCGAAAAAATGAGTCAAATATTGCAATGCTTGTGACATACATAGATTTTATAAAAAATGTTAAAGTTTAATAAATATGAAAAATACTTTCAGAACACGCTCCTAAACTACCTAATAACTTTAAAATAAACCACATGGTTAAAGACATACAATTCTATGAAAGTTTAAGTTATATAAATTACCTTATACTTCTTGCTATTTAAGACTATTTTATATAAAAAACTTTCTTTGTCAAATATCTAACAAATATTCAACGACTCCTTTGATAAGAAAATATATCAAAGAGAAGGCATTTGGATTACGAACAAAACGGGTCAAATATTTATATGCTTTTGAGATACATACGATTTTATAAAAAAATGTTGAGTTTTAATATATATTTTTGAAAAAAAACTTTCAAAAGACTCCCTGCCTATTAATGTTAAAAACTACCCTAGAGTTTAATGAAGTTAAATATATACATGCGAGTCTAAGGGCTATTTCTGGACAAAACTATTCAACTTTACTTCTTACAAAAATTACCCGATACTTTTTGCTATTTACGATTTTTTTTATATAACAAACTTTGTTCATCAAATATCTAACAAATATCCGACGACTTCTTTGATAAAAAATATACTCCATCTCCGGGTATAGGCTTCGATCCGTTCGTCCCTATATCCTTGTGATCGGTTAACTCGCGAGGGGTAATTGAATTGTTGTTCTTTGGGGTGAGACTTCCAAATACTGATCACACGGGCCAGTATCTTGGCATCATAAAGCATGGGATCGAGGTCACACAACTGAGTCATATTAATCTCCATTTTCTTAACTACAAAGAGAGAAAGAAACATTAATGTTTCTGATATAACTAAAATAACAATAAAATTCAAACATCCATGAATTGAAAAATTCAAATCTTTACCGAGGGTGTATATAGATATTTGGAGAAGAGATGGAAATGAACAAAAGTGAGTGTAAGTGTGTGTGTGCGTGGTATTTATAATGAATGTGGTAGGCTTTGACATTTGGAAAGTTAATAATCATTAAAACTGATTATAAAATTTTGAAGAATAGGTCAAAAAAGATTTCCAGTTTTAGGTTCGAACATTAATGTTTTCCAAAAAAGTTCCTATAATTTTGAAAATTAATGGTTTCCGGTTAAGACTTTCCGTAATTACTTCGTTGACTCAATTAATGAGATGGTGATGACATGTTTATGTCCAAGGAGTTTTGTTTTTTATTTTATTAACATTAATGTTGTTCAAACTTGCTTATATTTTTAATCATTAATGATTTTCGGGTAAGAATTTCTGTAATTAACTCGTTGACTCAATTGAAGAGATGGTGAAGACATTTTTATGTCAAAATAATTTCGTTTTTTAATTTAATATCATTAATGTTGTTCAAACTTTTCTATATTTATAATCATTAATGATTTTCGTGTAAGAGTCTGCATTAATGATTTTCGTTAATTAATGGGAGGGTTTTGTTTTCTATTTTCAGCCGTTGATTATTTTTCTTTTCCACGTGTCAATCTCTTGATTTTTTGAGCCAAGATTAGTTTTTCAAAAGCGTGTTTTATATAGATAGATACTTTTATTTTATTTTAGTTTAATAAAGTAAGTATATTATGTATAATTATTTTTTATTACGTTATGTTAATATTACAACATAGTAATAACAAGAAAGGTTATACATTTAACATTAATGATTCATTTGTCAAAATATGAATTCAATGAATTCAATTTTTTATTTGATTTGTTAAAAAAATTACTGTATTATATCATAGAAGCAGGAATGCGACATGTTCCATTTTAGTTTAATAAAGTAATAAAGCAAAAAATTTCATTTAATGTGCGTAATATTATTTTATATTGTATACTTCTATTTTATTTTAATTTAATAAAGTAATTATATTATGTATAATATATTTTTGTTACATCATGTTAATTAGTAGTAACAACAAGAAAGGTATGAAACATTTAACATTGATGATTCATTTGTCAAAATTTAAATTTCAATGAAATTTCAAACATTTTCATTTGATTTGTTAAAAAGATCATTATATCATAGAAGGAATGTAATAAATTCCTTTTCTTTATAAGTAAACAATTCATTGAATCAAATTCAATTCAATTATATGTCTTTCGCCAAAAGACTATTGAATGGAATAAATACTCTTCTATCAAATTATTAAGATAATCAACTAATGAAATACAGTCCTAATTCTTGAAGGAATTGAAATTCTTATGTAAGATTAAGATATACGGAGTATATTATCTAGACAAAGTTATTCAATCTCTTACAAATCACTTATCTTGCATGTTACTACCCATAAAGGCATATAACATAAATCAACTCATTTCATGTGAACCAGATAAATTGCATCATAGAAGGACAAAGAATTACGTACCATAAGTAGAGAGACATTTATAGAAAAATGGCGAAACTCGAGGAGCGATATCGTTACTCAGACTCATGGGTTTTGATTTAGCTTCCTTAGTCATCTTCACCATTTCTTTCAAATCTCTGAACATGAATGTGTAAGAACTACCTTTGATCCCTTGGCTTCTTAGAAACTTTTCTTTCTTCTTTGGCTCAAACCACAAATAATTGCAAACTCTCCATACACACAACACAAATATGGCTGCTACTCCAAGTAGACAATCCATAGTCTTTACCTCCATTTGAGGGGGATTGTTGAAAAGGTTTTGGAATATTGTGATATTTAGTATGGACAAATATTTACACATAGATAATGTTAATTAAAGCACCATGTAATTTAACTTTATGCTGGTTATTCACTTTGGGTTTATTATTCCTTCATGGTAGGCCCTCACACTACATGACATAAGGTATATTTGGCGACAAGTAGGGCTGTAAACGAACCGAACGAACACGAACAGAGCCTTGTTCATGTTCGTTCATTTAATTTTAACCAGACAAAAAAACGAACACGAACGCTTAAACGGACGAATTTTCTTGTTCATGTTCGTTTATTAAGAAAATGAGTTGTTCATGTTCGTTTATTAAGGAACTAAACGATCCTTAAACAAACATAAACGATCGAACATAAATGAGCGTAGAAAAAAACATAAAATATTATCAAATTATGCATAATGTTATGTTTTATAAGTGATGTTTTATTTAAACATACCAAATTTAAAAGTATACAATTAAAAGATATGATATACGAACATAAACATATAAATGAACATAAATGAACGTTAATAAACGCCTAATCGGACGTTCACGAACATAAATGAACGAACGTGACTTGTGTTCATGTTCGTTCATTTAACTTTATACATAGATAATGTTAATTAAAGCACCATGTAATTTAACTTTATGCTGGTTATTCACTTTGGGTTTATTATTCCTTCACGGTAGGCCCTCACACTACATGACATAAGGTATATTTGGCGACAAGTCTTTTAAAGCATTTTTGATCATTTACTATTTATCATTTAACATTTGAATATTAACGCTTGTTTGTTAATAAACATTTAGTAGTATTTTTGTTTTGTTTAAATGGTACTTTTCTAAATGCTCATTTCTCAAATTTTTAGTTTTTTTTTAAATGCTACTTTTATAATTACAATTATATTACCAAACATGTTTTAATATAACAACCAACCAAGGTTGTCAAGATCACGAGTAAACTCGTAAGATCGTACGATCTTACGTGTTCACTGGCTAAATTCGTGTAAGATCGTTATAGGATCGTTTGTGACGTAGGATCGTAAGTAAGATCGTGGGATCGAACGTAAGATCGTAGGATCGGCTCGCGATCTGATCTTACCAATTTGATGAGTTATCTTATTATTTTATCTCAAAACTTTATATAAAACTTGCATTTTTTTTCCTTGATATTATATTACTCTATATTATTATATTGGGCTAAAGCTACAAATGAGCAATATACTTTTGTTTTTGTGCTAATATGAGTAACCTACTTGTTAAAAGATCAATATGAGTAACATACTTTTAAAAATTTACCAATATAACTAACCACTTGACTCAGTTAGTGAGAGAAACTCCAAATGACCTGTTATATCACATTTTCACGACTCGGACTCAAAAGAGATTTTATGCAAAACGATATTTTTTCATCTTTTTTCCACGTTTTTTTCAGATTTTTTTACTTTTTTCACCTTTTTTTCGTTTTTTTCACCCTTTTTTCGAGGAACAAGTTTTTTTTTTCGTTTTTTTCCGTTTTTCACGGTTGGTTTCTCGTTTTTTTTTTCCGTTGTTGAAAATTTGAATTATAAACTATATAGGATATAACACTAATATCATATATGATTGTGTAGTGCACTAAAATTATACATATCATATTAAGACATAACCTTATATATCATATATGACATAACACATCTATATAATGATTTAACATTAACATTCAAATATGATTTAACAGTAAATCTAAATATCCATATATGATTCTGCATGCAAGTTTCAATGAGAAAAAAAGTCGAAAAAAAATGTTGAAAAAAACGGAATTTTTTTTTTTCGAAAGTATATCAAGTGACGAAACCGTGAAAAAACCGAGAAAAACTGTGAAAAAAAAACGTTAAAAAAATGTGAAAAACACGTGAAAAAAAGTGAAAAAAATGTGAAAAAGTGAAAAAAAAACTTGATTGTTTTTTTGTTCGAAAGTATATCCAAAGAATGGACTATCTATAGAAAAGATAATTAAATGCTCTCGTTGGATGGTATATTTATTTTCGCTTGGACGATAACGGGTTCGAGGATATTAAGATTTGCAAATAATTTTTGTTTAATCTTATCCATTAGATGAAGATGAAGGGTGAAGACGGCTCGCGATCTGATCTTACCAATTTGATGAGTTATCTTATTATTTTATCTCAAAACTTTATATAAAACTTGCATTTTTTTTCCTTGATATTATATTACTCTATACTATTATATTTTGGCTCAAAAGTCTTTTACAAGATGTATATCTTTCTACCGTACATAGCCGTGATTAATACTCTAAAAAGGAATCGAAATTTTATTTGAGTGTAGGAAATGAAGTTACCGAAACATTTGAAATAGATTAACTTTTTATTTTTTGGATTTTTGGCATGTTTACATCTCATGTCTTTTCTTTTCCTATCTCACTAAATTGTTTATTTAGCTATGATAACTTTAACAAATTAAATGTATTTCACTATTTTTATTATCATGATGTTTAAACGTCAAATTTTTTCTTATGCTATCTTATGAATTCGTGTTTGATATTCAATAGATATGTATAAATGTATAACGTTATGATCCGCAACGCCTATTAACAAGATAAGACAATCAGGTAGAATCTTACGATCTCGATCAAATCTTACGATCTTGCAATGACAAAAACAATCTTTGATAGAATCGCGATCTTGACAGCTTTGCACCCCACCACCAATAAGTGTCAATTGCTACTGCTAATTTCTGTTGCTACTACTATATCAGTTTGTGACATGATGGATTTCTTGAATATTAATTCTTCCACTTCACCAACCAGAAAGAATAAATCCCTTAATTAAATTGATGACTTTTGAGACTTGCACACAACATCAAACTGTTGTACATTTGTTATGTGTCGTTTCTGCCGATTGTTTTGTGCAAATAATAAATGAAGGTGAATTTAAAATCATGCATGCGGTGCATTTTGTTTTTTCTTCTTGTTTTGTTAAAAGTGAGCAGATGAAAACATTTTACCAATACGTGGAAGAAGATACAATTAATAATTTTGCTGAAACTTCTGTCCAGAAACTGTGACATGCAACTGTAAAATGCTAGTAATTCTTGAATTCCCAAGACATACTCCAATCCAAAAAAGACTAGCAGCGCAGCTTGTTGCTCGTTTGCCTTCCACAACTATATAAATAAGACTATCAAAAATTGATTATCTAAATATAAACAAGATGTATAATACTGCATTGATGGTGATTTTATGGAAAAATATGACATTTCGTATATAATCGGAGATTTACGTGTAATAAAAAGTTCCTAGAATATGTCGCAAATGTCAAACCAGTAACAAGCAAAATCCTAGTCTCTTTAGCAATTATAGAAGAATTAAAAAATCATTTAATATATTAAGAGATCAAGTTATCTGCTTAAATTAGTAGTTTGATACTTTGATTTCACATTGTGTTCTCATAAGTGGACCGGACCGGCCGGTTCAACCGAAACCAGGAGCTGACGGGTTGACTATCGGTTTTTGGAAAACGTTTGTCGAACCGGTTTTTGGAACCGGTTTGGAACCGAACCGATTTTTTTTGGATACAGTGGGTCTCCGGGAAAGGAATTTACTTTATCTAGGATTTTCTTATCCTTATAGATTTTCTTGTGGATTAACTGGATTTGAATAGCACGATTTTCTTATTCTATAAATAAGTGGATGATATATTACAACAATTATCACCAATATCAATCCTTCATTACAATCTTTCTTAAGAACAAAAAAAAAAAAACATTTCCACTTCAATGGCAGTGAATTCGCCTAGGCTCAGCTACTACGGTGTTGGTTCATCAAGTGCACTGCACATCCGTGAAATTCGTACAAATCCAGATCGAAACGCCTGAAGAAGTTTGGAGTAAGATAAACATGTGCATTATGACCGACGGTTCTATAAAAAAAGCACAATGGCAAGTGTGTGTGTGTTCTTGCGGTTGGTTCCTATACGACGTTGAAGAATCATATTAGTCATCTCATTGTGATAGTTACTCAAGGTCAGAGGAATCAGAACCCTGAAGCGGGGAAACGACGATGGCCGAGATGGGCAAGTTTTCTGTACAATCCGGATTATATACTGTGAACAATTGCTGGGTTTGGTGTTTCAAATGAGGGTTACCAATTTAACCACTTCGACAACGACAGACAACGAGATGTGTTCCAGAACACTATGCAAACCGCGCGCTACATCTCATGTAAGGCGTTTCTACCCTTAACGTGAGCTATGAAAATTATTTGAGGTAGCGGCTAAACAAGCAAACAATTCGATGGTTTTTTTGCTTAAACTTAAATACTTGGTCATACCTAAACATACGGAATATGGGTCCGCTCCTCATATTTGCCGGTTCTTACATGTGTGTTACGCACATTGGATTGAATTCTAGTTCTTGGCAAATGATGAGCGGGTCATTTCTGTTCGAAGACTTTTCGTTATGAGCACACCGGTATAAAAATACACATCGGCCATGTATAAACTAAGAATAAAAATACAAGCCCACCATTGGGGGGTAGATTTTTATCATGTCGTTGTGTTGCACACATCATTAACTTGGTTGTGGCAAGCTGGTTTAAAGTCCCCATAGTTAATCAAATGGAAAGATGCATTTCAATCAAATGTTTTAAAAGATGTTTTCAAATCTGGTGAGGAAAAACCGTTAGACGGTATATTTAAAAATTTGTCACGATGCAGAAAAACCTTGTTATTCGCCAAATTGGGACATTGAAACACGATGGAACTCCACTTTTGAAATGTTCGAAAGTGGTTTGAAACAGCAAATAACGTTGAGTCATTTTCATGACATTTTGGTCAGCAAGAATGGTAGAAGGTTTAAAAAATTCCCGGATGACCTATTGGGGGCGGTATTGATATGTTAAACCCATTACTTGCGGATGCTCCTCTGTTTCAAAATGCTCACCGGTTGTTTTGTCGTCAGGGGTTACTTACCAATTTCTCGTTGGTTTTGCAACAGATTTTTTTCATAAGTTGTAATTATCTGATTTAGAAATTGAGGGGGGGGTGTTGTCATGTAGGTTAAACCGATTAAGAGTAAACTTAGGACAGTATTTTGAAAACATGCCACAATAATTACTTGTGCAGACGGCTTTAAATCATGTTTTAATGTATCTTGGGGTGTAGACTATTTGATTGAAATTTAAGTAGGAACTTGGAGTTTGACGATGATGGGTTTGCAACTAGGTCCGTAGATTATTTTCATGGAAATCTTTCACAAGGTATTGTATAAATTTGTATTATACGAAATATGGTAGTCACCAGACTCAATCAACAATGACTGAGGGTTCTTCATCCCAAAAGAGTGTGATCCTTTATCTCGTATATGGGACACGGGTTTAACCCAACATAAAACAAAAGAAGGCAAGGGGTGATCCTTATAATGTATCTAAGTATGAGCAATATATCAAAACAGATTTTGTGAGAGGACTTCAGCCCAGGGATTTGATCTTATGATGTATTGGGGGTTTTGGAAAACTAGGAAAATCTGTTTCCTGTTTTTCTATCCCGCATGGCCCTGGTGGATATATCTAAGTGTCCAATGCTTCTTCCGGTAGCATCTGGATTCAGCATTTTCATAAATGTTGTAGAGATTTTGTCAATCCGAAAGAAAAGACTAACTGCAGAGTCTTTAGAGATGTGTATGTGATTTTAAATTTTTTTTTTTTTTTTAAAAAGGACCACTTAGTCGCTCATGAGCGTTAGACAGCCACAACTCCACTTGAACTTGCCCTTGGACGGTTGAAGAAGGTTGTCTTTTAATGAACGAGGTGCAAATGATTGGAAGCCACTCAACTAATCGATCAAGAAATTGCGTTTGATGTCAAGTAGCGACGGCTCTTTTGAAATGACCACTCGTGTTATTATGTGAGAGCGGCGGCAGAAGAAGAAGATGACGAACCAAGATGGAGCTGGGGGGTTCTATGTTACACGGACACGGACAATACACATAATAATAGTTTTTATTTTGTATTTCGTTTATGTTGTATTTCCTATTATGTTGTTTTTCCTATATGTTTAAAAATAAACTGCAACCGTTCTTGTCCATCTCGACTTCCTTTTTGTATTTCGTTCTATGTTGTATTTACCTATATGTTAAAAAAAAAAAAAAAAAATCAAAACAAAAAAAAAAAACCAAAAAAACTGACCAACCCGGTTTTAAGGTTAACCGGAACCGAACCGTTCCAAACGGCATAAACCGGTTCGGCATGAACCGATACAACCTGGTTCCATAACAGGTTCAGGTTCGTGCCGAACTGGTTTCGGCCTTCTGTTGACTGAAAATGTGTTCCTGTTTGATCAACCCGAAGCCGAACTGGTTAACTGATTTGCGCACCTCTAACCAGTAACAAGCAAAATCCTAGTCTCTTTAGCAATTATAGAAGAATTAAAAAATCATTTAATATATTAAGAGATCAAGTTATCTGCTTAAATTAGTAGTTTGATACTTTGATTTCACATTGTGTTCTCATAAGTGGACCGGACCGGCCGGTTCAACCGAAACCAGGAGCTGACGGTGCCGGACCGGAATCAATCACCAGAAACCTAGATTCTAGAAACTTGCAACAAGGCAAAAACCTTACTTATTGGAGTTGACCGAATCTTGCCGGCAACCGGCCAGAAATCAACTAAATATTGTCAGAAATCGGTACCGGTAAATCTTATCTGGAGCGTTCAAGACTCGCAAGAAACCTTCAGAGATTGATAGAAACTTGCAAATCTAACGAATAAACAAAAATCTCGCTGGAAATGGTTCAAACCTAGCCGGAAAACCTTAGCGGTTGTTGAGCCAGCAGTCCGAACGGTTGAACCAGGAACCGATAAGCTTTTCAGTTCATCGACGACCTGTTCAGTTTTCAAAACCATGGTTTCACTGTCATGAAATTGGTACAGTATCGCATACACACGTCTAGAAGACTTGGATTGATGTTGGTACAGTATCGCACTTTGTGTTCAACCACCAACCTTGTTTCCTTATTGCATTAATTCTAATATCAATCCATAAATAATATTTTCCAAACATTATTGCATGAGAATTAAATTGGGATGTATATAGAACAAATGATAGGTAGTTTCATGACCATGTTTAGTTTGCTTTTCCTGCTGAGCCAAACAGTTGCATCTTTTCAGCAACCACAGCTTTCATGGCTTCCTTTGCAGCAGCCATAACATGAACAAGGTCTGACTCAGGACTTTTAAGGGTGTCCATGTAAGCCTTTCGCACTTCGGTGTTCACATTGAATTTCCTAACTCCTCGATCTATGCAATCCTGTAAATTGTGATGACAATATTACATCATGGAAGGTATCAGAATATATAACTCACGTATTTGGATCTGCGTTCTTAAAGTAGTGTGATTTTTAATAATTAAAATTAGATAATGATAGATACTAGGTCATAGGAGATAAAATTTGAGTGTGTGATGATAACATAATCAGTTGGTCAATTGTTTGGCACTTCAACAACGTAAGTCTGTAAGAAAATTATTCCATAAAATGACCGAGGAAATTATTCTTGCGAAAAAAAGAGACATGTCTAACAAAATAGGGATAACTTCGAGCTTGGGTTAAAGAAAAAAATTTAGGAGCTTTTATATTACCCACTTAATAATAAGTCTTTCTGCACCTAAAATGAAATTTGACACCTAATAATCACATATACAAAAGCACAATACATTTATCCAGAAATGAATAACTTATTATAGCGACTACTAACCAATTCCGAAATACAAATCCATTCACCCCTTAGAAGAATTTCAACTATTAGTTGACTATTTAAGTTAACCGTACGAACATAACAGGGCAGGCTCATACATCAAAATCACTACCGTTGATACTTTGTAACTATGACAGTGGTCAACTAGGCTTGTTTAGCTAGACACTTCAATAGTTCAATCTGAAAAAGAAGCTGCAACTAACTGCTAACATCTATAAATAAAAACTGCTTTGTGATTTTTAAAAAAGTGATAGGCATTGGTTATTTATTCTTGACCAGAAAATTTATAATTTCACTGACAAACTGCATCCGAAATTGAGAACTGCTTTTTTGAAAACGAAGATGGAAAAACAATAGCCATGTCTTGCTGGAAATTTATGCTACTCTTAATAATGAAAACTGACGACTCCCTTTAAGGGTGTAGAAATTTCTCCATTAATGGAATGTACCTGGACGAGTTCTTTAGGCAATCCGGAAGCTCCATGAAGAACAAGAAAGACTCCATTCTTTGAAGCCAAGTCATAGAGGCTCTGGCCAAAAGCAAAAACAACAGGCTAAGGCAAAAAGCTTGGATACAAAAATGAAAAAAAGAAGCTGGAATTAGAAAGTGGCTTGATTGTGTGTCCAGAATTAATCAGAGCATTAAATAATACTAGTATCACAAGTAAGCATTAGCCAAAAAACTGTTTTATGTACAATGCATCTTAGTCCTTTTCGTTATTTGTAACGCATAAGTTGTAACCTGTCACATATAAACAGTTGGTCGAATAGACTTTGATAGTGTTAATGCGAAAATTTAAAGATCTCAACATCAACCCATAGGTGGGTCCATAAAGGTCTTCACTCCCAAAATTTTTATCTTTTTTTTAAATATTTATTCTCTCAAAACATCAATTCAGAATTAGAAGTGGCAAAATGGCAGGACGGGTAGCTCAGGGAGGTTTAGCAAAATCGCAGGACGTGTTCTGCTTTTTGTCTACTTTTATCACAAATATTTAGTACTTAATGCATTAAATATAATTGTAAAAGTATAATAAACACTTACTCTGTGTTTAAATGTATAATAAAAAATGCACTTAGGATATATTTGACCCATTTCCTTTATTGTTAAACTATTTTTCTTTTTAATTTACCCTTTGAGAGAAAACATGATCAAATCGACTATTCATAAGCAAACAGGTCGATACTGACTATATAATATGCAAAATGCTTCATAGGCATAAAACATCCACCTACAAATATGCCTAATAAGATTTGAGACACATAGAAAATGCTACGTAAAATATGAGAAGAGAGAAAATGCCTAAGCTATTTGTCAAACATTGAATGGATTAAGCATACGTTTAGGTTAATGTTTTAGGCTTATGTGTCATTATTTGTATCATATTTGTCATGGAAAGTTTACGGCTAATAGCATTATTAGAAAATATTCAGTTACTTTTTCGGGGAATAACCAGGCTCTTTATCACAAATTCAGTTCACATATGCTTGAAACTGTACCTTAAGCAACTCAAGCCGGAGCTTTGGACCACTTGCAGGGTACTTGCCATGAACATTTCCAATACACACTGCCAGAGCATCAATCCCAGTCTTATCAATGAACTCTTGAGCCTGCCATTCATGTGAAGCAACATCAAACACTATAGTGTGCGGTCCTATAGTGAGACACCAAAATTAACCAGCATTTAATTTTTAAATAAGAGACAGACGTACCTGGTTTAAGTCAGTCAATTTGGCCTCATAGTCTTCTACAGTCAAATCATCTTCGGTTCCAGATAATCTTCCTAACTCCGCTTCGACAGTCATACCCTTTGCATGGGCTAAGGATGAAATGTGTTTTGTGTATGAGATGTTCTCCTTGAAAGGTAGGTGTGAGCCATCTACCATGACCGAGTCAACTCCCTATGTGTTGATTCAGAAAATAGAACAAATAAACATACAGGTTGCATTAATTATAATTTGCCCCATCCAGAAAAATATAATTCTAGAAACTGAACTTTACCAGCTCAAGAACTTCCATTAGTTCTGGCTTGGAGCTACCATGATCAAAGTGCACTGTAATAGGTACCTACATAATATATATATATATATGATAAAGCTTAATTATTAATCATGTAGCCTTTTTTATTTCTTTGATATAAAAGAAATTGTAATCTGTGTTATTGAAATACAGAGAACACCTCTGCATGTGATATATTTAAAAGGTGAAATAAATAAGCTCAAGATATAAAGAGTTATGTCCTTGTTGGTAAAGAAATGCCTTATCATCAAATATCAACGTTCTTTCCTGAGATTAAAATGTGCAAAATTCAGGGTTAGGGGAAAGGCTTTTTGTTCACATCACTTACAGTTGCTTGCTCAGCAGCAGAGATGCAGCAAGCCACTAATGGTGTCCCTCCTAGCTTTAGAGCACTGGGATGAATCTGTAAAGAAAAAATGTTCAGTGTATGAATACAAAAGAGAATATAGAAATTTTAATTAATACTTATGGATCTATTCTATTCAACCGACTTCCTTTCATTTTGTTATTAACAGCAAATGGATGGTTACATTTACATTCTTAAAAAAATTTGAGTTGTTTACTCTTAAGTTCTAATTATGATGAAAAAAAAACCTTTTTTACAGCTGAGTAGTACAAAGTGTAAGCATTTGTTGAATATGATGATGGAAAAATGTAAAGGAAGGATCAGGAGTTTCTCCCTTTAACTCTATGACGCATGTAATTTGACCACATTGAAGTTTATATAAAGATTCTAGAAAAAACTAGTTGATACCTGCAAAATAGCAGGACTCTTTTGCTGTTCAGCTGCAGCAATAACAGCTTCCACCCCTTCAAGATTATATACATTAAATGCTCCAACAGCGTATGCTCCCCTTTCCGCATCCTATACAAACACATGCCCCAACAAGGAATATGAATCACTATACAAGAATATGAGAGCGCCTTATGCTGCATGGGTAAATAGTCTTACTGCAAGAAGTTCCTTAGTTGATGATAGTCTAGCCGGACGAGCCCAACATTTGACAACATCCGCTAGAGCATTACTGTCACCGACGTTTCCTGAGTTGCATATATTTAAGAAGTGTGACATCCAAGGAAATACTCTAACAAACTTAATAATAAGAATCTTTACAATTCAATGTGTACCTGGAAAAACAATGTAGGGGACTCCAGGATGCCTACTTTCTGGGCCCAACTGCCACAAAGGAACACCAGCCAATGCTTGCCCAACTATTTTGGCACGTTTAGCTTCTAAAGCTTTTGTAGCAATATCTGATGAGGTAATTCCACCCTATGAAACGAGAAACTGGTTAATATAAGGCACAACGTATTAGATACACATCAACAGTCACTTGTTCTGGTAAATAATTTTGTTTTAGAATCTAAAGATTGGGAAACTCATATTACAATTACATGTTTTTACTGGAAAAAATGAATTCTTATTTATGTAGAAATCTGAATCCAAAAGGTTGGCCAGAGTAATGATTCACATATCTACTCTAAAGTAATGAACATTTAAACCGAATTAAAACCTGTGAATTGATGCAAAACCACTGCTCGAAATGCATGTTACTTTTAACACTCTTTTATCTACTTAAATAATTCCATAATGATGACAAAACTTCAATAATCACGTAACACATCACATTTTATATGGTTGGATGCACAAATTCCAGGAAACTCTACCAAATTTATCTTCTTGAGGATTCGACCATACGCCCCACGAGATATTGGTGGTTTTTTGAATTTACATGTTACTGCACATTCAGTAAGAAACTGGGTGATATGATTTTCTACTATCAAGTTCAAGAATCATCTAGCCTTAAAGGCATTCCTAAAGTGCAAGTAGGGATTAGCTTGTTGCCTAGAAATAATCTTCGGAGTCTTGGCTACCAGAACTGCTGACATCTATTTTGTTAGAATGAATATATACGAACTGCTTTACTTCATATACCTTTGCAAGAATATAGCGTGGACTTGTCTTTATTCTCCTAACTATTTCCACCAGCCCAGAGCTCACCTTGAAGTTGATATCCAAACTCTCTGAAGGAGCTGTATATTCAAGAATAATAGTCAATCCATGTTCTGCTTATAAATAACTTTAAACATACTTCAAGCAAAAGATATAGGTAAACATGCATAGCTTATCCACACCCCTGAAATTTGGTAGTGTCAAAGTAACCTAACAAAGCTTAAGATACTCACTCTTCCCTGTTATAAGTTCCCTACTAGACATCACTAGAGTATCTTTACATGTCCTGAGATAAACATCTGCTAGCTCAGCTGCATGATTGATTTCCTCTTCTCTCTCTTCTGCTGACTTCATTGCAAGTTTCTCGACAGAAACCTAAAACACAATAACAATAAATTCATTAGAAAAATACAATCACCATCACGTTTAAGTATAACTGTAGCCCGTAGTCACCTCAATGCTCCTCAGATTATAATCACATTGTAACTTCAGCTGTTCGACCTGTTATTTCAGAGATATCAGCAATAAGAAAAAATTTAAAAGTTTACATAGAGAAAACGACTAATTTTTGTGAAGACTGAACCTGCTTGGTGGTTTTTGGGACATATGAACCAACAATAATGAGTCCACCATTACTTCCTTTACCTATACCAAGATCATTAGGCAAGATTGGAGCTTTTGGTACAATTCCAATCCGAGCAGAAACAAAACTAGCAGCAGTACGACACAGGAAACGTTTTCCCTTCAATTCTGCCTGTCATAAAGCACCACACAAACGATTAGTTTTTCAGCATTATACGTAACATAAAAGCTATAAGAATTAAAACAGAGACCGTAAAAGATTTTCATGTACCTCAACCATACCAGCTGCAAAGACGGCCATGTCTCTATCACTAGCTGCATTGACTATACATGTTGAACCCTGTTTTGACCATCAAAAATATCACATTCAGTACTTCCATATTAAAATTTATGATCACTACAACATGTCGTGACCGATTAGGCTTAGTTGATTTTGTCAGAAAAAAATTAGATATATGAAGTATATGTTTTCTGCAAACTTGTTTTATGAAGATTATGTGGGATCATCTGTCAATTCTGACATGCTACACCTGGTTTTAGTTTAAGAAAACTAATTGTCCCATGATGTTTATCCACTAACTATGTTAAAATTTTGATCCTAGAACTTTCATAATGGAGATTCTAAATTGATGATTTAAGTTAAACTGGCCCAGAGAAGTAACAGATTGTAATACTATTTTGATATAGGGTAACGACTAAAAATGCTTCATGTACTTGTAATCCAGTCTCATTATGCACTCTGTACGGATGAAAAACTCATTAGGCATAACATACTGGTCTTTATGATTCATTATGCATATGTATATTTTTTTATTCATTATGCTGAATAAATAAAAAGTTCAAGTATGTTATGCATAATGAATTTTTCATCCGTACAGAGTGCATAATGAGACTGGATTATAAGTAGATGAATCATTAATGACTTTGACCCTTTGATATACTAATGTTGTCAATCCTTTTATCTGTGACAAAAAAAGAAAAAAGTTATATTCAATAATTTAGTCGTAATCGAATCCATTTGACTCAAAACTTAAACGTTGACACCATTATTGCAAATGAAAAAGTATGTAGTACTTTATCTAGTGATAGATGTAAATTGTGTAAATGTTGGTGCCCAATACCTTCGGCAAGCTGCAAAGATGGTCACATACTGCTGTTGGTCCTCCATTACGTAACAATTGAATAGAGACTGATGAAACACTGGTAGCCGCTATACGTCCTTTAGTTTTTTCCTCAACCCACTGCAATAGAAATACAGGTATAAAAGGTTAAAATGTGATGCTTCTATACAACTATTTAACAGTTCAGATGAATACTGGAAAAGGCTTAGCAGATGGACCTCACGCAGGTTTGAAGATTTATAGCCAAACGAAGCATCCTTTGCAAACTCGGTATCTCCAGCAGGAACAAGCCTATAGGGAAGAGTTGTATAGAATCAGTGCTCACAAATACGTTATACTGTCTGGTTATATTAAAGATAATTAGAACTTAGAAGTACAGTACCCCTCCGAATCGGCTACATAATGTACATCTTCAATGGTGTAACGACCTCCTTGCAAGAAAAAAGGGCAAATGATCCATGCATCCATCTCTCCAAGTACTGAAACAGCCGCATCCGGTTCCTTTAAGATTCATGTGGAGATATCAATATGAAAACCAAAGATAAAATATCAATATTCTAAGAAGTTCGTTATATATGTACAAAAAAAGTTAACATAAATTGTCAATCCTCACCTCAGGAAAATGACCTCTTAATGTCGAATCACCACGTAATACTACTGTGTAGTCATTGTTTCCAGCTACTTTAGCAGCAGCGGATAGGTTTTGGCAAATATCTGTTATAAGTACGCTAGCCTGCAAGAAGATAATTATTTCGAACATTAACTACAAGCTAAACAAAGAGCATATAATGTCCAATGTTTGAGGGATGTTCGTTACTTTATCAGAGCTCAATGCTCGAGAGTTTGTCAAAATGAAAAAGCATTTAGGTCTACTTTTCAACTGTTCAACGAGTGACTCAACATTCCTGAAAAAGAAATGATTTAGCTATTTCAAAAGTTTAAATTATGATTAATTATGAGTTTCCATTGAATGATATTTTAATTAAAAAGTACCATTCTGTCAATACGTCAACATCATGGACAGTTTGAGTCCCGGTTGGATCATCATCAAGAACAACCAAAGTCTTTAAGGTACTATCCAATCTGCGTATCTCATCCAGTGGATCGAGTGCCCATTCAGATGGTAGAGATTCCAAGGCAGTTTTTTTATTAATCACAGAAAGTTTTCCTTCAACTTTGATACCTGTTAGTGTCTCATAAACCTGGTCACATAAATTAAAAAATGTAACTTAGGTCATGTCATATATCACTGATCAGATGAAGTACTCAGATGACATGTAGATGCATATAGTCGAAGGTCAACTGTAAGAGACCGTATGACTTCTATTATCATTATCGAATCCAATGCATTCTATATTTGAGAACTGAAACCTACACCCATATATGCCTAAAGTAACTTACCTTTACAACAGCTGAATCATCTAAGCGTCCCCACCCAGAAGCAGAACCTAGATACGGAAGACTCTGTTATATAATGATTTGACTTTATACTTGTATTAAAGCAATTTATATCATCCTCAATCAGTTACATCACATAAAGTATACAGATAATATTGAGATAGATAAATAAACAAAGAGAAAAAAATCTGACATAGCAAAATAGACTCACATACAAATGACGGTCCACTCGACCTAAATGTAATACTAAGTATGCAGGACATGTAGTGTAGCCTTGGTCCTTGGAAATGGCTCAGAATAGTAAAAATATGTATCATCTAGTTAAAATTGTTTTCTTTAATATTTTCTTATCAAGCTATCCAAATTCTTAGTTAACATTTACTTTTCAATATATTCTGATGGTTTAATTATATCATACTCTACCATTCATTCTTATGCTCGTGTTGCAGCCATGGAATGTCTAATTTTTTCTTGTGGAGAAATAATTCTTTTAGATCCACATAAGTAGAAAAACTGGTCCATGTATAAAAGGGCCAAAAGACTAAGGTTGAGAATAAATGCGAAGAAATAACTGCTAGTATATAAGTATCTCTCACGCCGAAACATGAGTTTCCAATCATAATATTAAAGACAGATTTTGGTATTTTCTGACGATTGCTGTACTTCTTGCAATTAATAGGACATAAACTAATCTATGGTCATGTCCTTTTTTACTCAAAGGTGCAATTACAGTAATTGAAATAATGAGCTAGATTCAATTGTTATGTCTCTTTTTATAAAAACAATATAGCGCATATAAGCTAGTAAAAAAACATCCAAAGGAGTATGAACCGTCTATATTCATCCAATCACCTGACAAGAACAACTGGAGTGCAGCAGTAGAAATGTGAAGTGGAACTCTACGAGCTGCACATTCACGAGCCACAATACCCTATAAAAGGTGGAGGTACATAAATGATGAGCAAATACAAAAAAGTATCACCATATGGTCAGACATTAAAGTAAAAAAATGCATAGAATGATATTAGTCAGACCAGATCCTTCACGAAGATATCAAGTGCAGATAAGGGTGTATAATCATTGTCCACCATGTGAGGACCACGATTCTCAAACATCCTGCAAGAATTGAAATATAACTTCCACAGAATTCTACATATAGAAGAAATAAATACTATTAAGTTGATTTTGGGAGCGTTTTCACCCGAAGCTTTATCCAGTTCTTACGTACAAGTGTTTTGAATGTAAAAATTAAAACTGCCTTAATGTGCTATAACTATATTCTCTTCAATAGCCTCTGCATGATATAACTTACGAACAACAGTACTCATTTTTATTGTCAAATTGGATATCTGCACGTGATAACTGTAGGGCGAATCATTAATTAGACTACACTTTAGTACTAGTGAGTTGTTTAGCATATAACAAATACTAAACCAGGATAGATGGCCATACCATGATGTTCCGTCACTAGCTTTTATGATATCAAACAAGACCCTTGTGTCCAAACCCAATCGAGCTCCAAAGGCCATTGCTTCAGCTGCTGATGCTATATGAACTCCAGCTAGCAGTTGATTGACCATCTTTACACCACTACAGAACAGAACAACAAGTTGGTGATTACAATAACTACATGTACTGTGAAATAAATGTGTATAGTCTGTATGCATTATAATGTTATGACAATTTTAAATAGAATGTGATGTAGGGGAAGTTAAAAGACATCTAGGAAGTACCTTCCAGCTCCACAACCCCCTTTTATCACATATAGCTTCTCACTTAATGCTATTAGAATAAAAAAGACACAGATTTTATTGATTAGTCATATTAGGTGTTTGCAATAATATTGAGAGATGAAGGTCTAACATAATTTATCCACTATTAATTTTTAAAAAGGGGTCATTACCTGAAAGAACTGAACCAGCATGCTCAAGAGCTTCATCTGTACCTGACGCCATAATCTGGACAATAAATGCACACATTACAAGCTAGTTCATGCTGATGATATAAAGTTTTAAAGTAAGAAACATTCAGTAAAAGAACCAGTTTACAAACCGTAAGTGTTCCTTCAGAAGCCCTTATGACACCACCAGATACAGGAGCATCAATCAGTTTCAAGCCCTTATTCTCATCTACAGTATGTAGCTGAAAGATTAAAATATATACAAAAAAAGAATCTTGAAAGGATGAAATTTTTAAAACAGACAGTACACAAATTGGAAATTATATTATTTACTAGAGTTATACCTATCCTTGATTAGTGCAAGGATAACCAAATAGCAAATGTAAGAACCTACTTTGTAAGCGTAGCTCAAGCTGACTGATAAAAGCAGGAGAAACTGTTGATGAAAGGACAATAGATGCTCCGGGTTGAAGAACTGCAGAAAGGGAAGAAACAATGTAAGTTCAGCTCATAAAACTGTAGAGTAGATTTAAATGTACCTGAAACAGCCCCATCAACACCATATAGAACACTTTCTGCTTGAACTTCATTTGTGACCATGACAATGAGAACATCTACATCTGAAAGCGGAAACGAGCACAACATGTGACTACCCAGGCTCTTACAGTTTGAAATATTGGAAAATGTCACTAAATCCTAATTTAAAAGTCCCACCGAATGACTTCAGTTACCTTTTGACACTTCTGCAGGAGAGCTTCCAATCAGGCCACCAGCTTGTGCAAACCTTGATAGTGTTGGCTTATACACCTACATCCATTTATGACATATGAGTAAGAGTCGTGAGCTTTGTGTGTCCCACATTATCTTTTATAAACCCTACTGTTTGAATGTCTAGGCCACGTTTAGCATGTATTGATTCATTTAAACACAGAAAACTAAGTTTGTAGAAGGCCGTAATCTCTGATTCAGAAAATAAAAACAACCTCTTCCCCAATAACTTCCCTCTTATGACTAAGAATGTTATTATCATACAATGCATTTCCTATGCTACAAGTTTAGAAGCCCGCTTAAAAAATAGGATATCCACAAATCTTGATTGACTATATAAAGTAAGCAACAATGCCATAGAGGCTTAGATGACACTACTGTGGTACAAACACTAATCTCCACTTATATCTATCTGTATTTCACAAAAGAACCAAGAAAAACTAGACCTTCCATTCTGACAGCATGTTATATATGAGCTTGGCCAGTGATAAGAACCTGACACTTATTAATGAATGAAATAAATAATAACCGAACATAACAGTTAGCCTGCTTTTGAGAGGTCGCCATCTCTCATAAATCTCTAGAAACTTACTAATATACTTTAAGAAAGTGCTGCCTCCCTAATAACTAATTTATTCTCCTAGATATAGGGAAATCATGGATCAGCTTTGCAACATTTTCCCTCACTATTTATAAATTCCAGTGAAAAGTACACAGAAAGAACAGAGGAATAGCAGAAAGGATAGGGCAGAAGTGTTACATCAAATCCATGGACACTGAAATTGGATTTCAGAAGATGAGTTGCCATCCCGAATCCCATTGCTCCTAGACCAATAAAACCAATATTGTTTACTTGTTTTGATTTTGCACCAAGTTGGTTTGCCAATAGTTCGGGATTATAAGTTTCTGCATTTGCCGCATCCAAAATTTGTACTCCAAATACTCTTTCCCAGACCTGCAAAAAGAGAATTGATGAATATAACATTAACGAGATACCACGGAATGAGGCATATAGGAGCAAGGCTGATGACAATAAGATCTCAACCTTCAAACCATCAAGAGCATTTGCATCTGCGTGTCTAGAGCCTGTCCAGTATGCACACAAACAACCATAAGAGTTTATTCATTTGGTTTTAACATTTATAAAACGTATATCATACCAGCTAGGAATTGTTGATGAGCAGCAGCTAGGAGTGGAAGAGGGAATGTGAGTGA
This sequence comes from Tanacetum coccineum, assembly GCA_026074375.1. Taxonomy (NCBI): domain Eukaryota; kingdom Viridiplantae; phylum Streptophyta; class Magnoliopsida; order Asterales; family Asteraceae; genus Tanacetum; species Tanacetum coccineum. Next base: position 16,261 of record BQNB010011785.1, on the reverse strand, counting down.
CTTTGCCGTGTCCAAAACAATTCCCTGTAGTTAAACAAAATTAATTTGGTTTATTTAAACCTTGGTGGATTCGTAATGAAATATGTATTTTCTTTTTATCCACACAAAATTTGACCCAAAAAAGAAAACGAAGGATAACCTTTGCACCAATATGTTATAAGTAAAAATATGCAAGCCACAAACGTAGAGTTCAAGTAAGTTTACCATTCTTTGAGCCGAAGCATTTAGGAAATCATCCTTGATTTTATTCCCCTGTAACAGAAGCGGGATGTAATTCTTGTATATCCTGCATATTTAAGAGGGAGAAAGTTACGTCATGTAGCAGTTGTCGTAATACTCATTGTTGGTCACTGAGTTGGATGACACCATTTAAACAAGAATACAATAAACATGAGTTGACATGGTAATAGTTGTTAAATCTACCATGAGTTTCCTGCAGCATTTGATATAATATCGTATAGTATCCAAGGATGAATCCCAGCTTGAACACCAAGAGAAATGGCCTCCACTGAGGCAACAAAATGGATGCCTTTAAGCAACTCAATCACCTTTTCGGATTTTCTGAAAAACAAATACAAGGAATTATATCAGCAATTATATAAATCACATGTCACATATAAAACTAGTTAACCTTTTTAGCATAGCCAGTTCATACCACATTTACCAATTTTTATACCCAACTAAAAGGTTTTATACAAATGAAAGTTTCTTATCTTATGTTAGTAAGATAGATAACACTAGAAAATACTTATTTATTTGATCAAAGTCGTCTCATGGTTTTTTGAGACCTAAAGCGAAAATATAAAATCAGACATTTTCGACAAATTTTTGTTGTTGTTAAATTAAATAATTTAAGGGACTTGTCAATAATTAGTTATATCACAAATTTGGATATCCGAAATTTGCTATGGTTTTATATACCCACTTTAGCTAAGTTTTTTCAATTCGGATATCCAAAATTTCAGATGACATTTTATATATCCAAATATGTATATTTTGGAAAGCTTGTATATGAGTTATAAAACTGACAGTTCATTAAACCCCAACTTTTTAATAAATTTCGATCAAATTTTCGGATATCCGAAAACAAATATTTTTTGAACACCCAAAATCTACATCAAGAAATCATAGAAAGTCGGAGTTCTATTAAATAGGAGGCATAAAACTCGATATAAAAGGATGAAGCATAAAAATTGAAGGAAGGCCTTAAAACAATTTGAATATCCTTTGTGGCAACTTGGAGATGGTTCACGCTGATGCTGATGGACAAAACGGTTATGGGTTAAACAGCTGAAGAATTTGGTTATTGAAGCGGATGATCTCTTGGCTGAAGTTTAAAGACGTGAGATAAAGAAAGAATGTCTCCTAAGTTGAAAAAAGATCTCATTCCGTAGAGAATGGGTCACATTAATCAAAAAAAAATTACACAAGGTTAGCAGACATCAACAAACTAGCTCACGATTTAGAACCGAATGAACTACGGCACTCTAATGACCACGTCATTAACCAATAAAGGTGCCCCGTCATCAAAACAAAGTTTTATCAATCAACTTTAAGCGCGACTTGATCAAAACGAAGTTTTAAGTGCATCAGATACAAATAGCAACCATTGGGTCATGGCCAAAATGGTATCACTCCCCCATCGCAAACACGTCTAGTTAACAAATATCAATTCATCAAGTGCCACATCAGCACTAAGTTATTTACTAGAAACGAATACATTTTGAAGCAATTACAATAAATCGCAAACAACAAACATTTGATCCTAATAATCACTATACATCTAACTACATGTAAGCATTACTTCAATTATTTATTACTCTAATAATAAAAAGCAAATAAAGTTAGTTAGATTAAAAAAAAAAACTACCGTAACTGATCAGAAGCTGTTGAATCCATCCTTTTGAAGAAAATAGTTTCAATTGATTGAACAAGTTAGTTCGGTTGCGTCGTGGGAGTGGATTATATTTATATGCAAAGCTGGCTGACGTGGAACAAGAGATCAAAGGGGATTGATATTGCTGTCGTGTTGCTCAAAAAAAATATAAATATATATTGCTGTCGTGTTGCTCAAAAAAAATATATATATTGCTGTCGTGTGATAGTGATTTATGTCAGGTGTACGTCACTATTTCCATTTTTCTTATTAAACATTTAAAATAAAATTTTATTTAGTAATACTATAATTAAAAAAATGAGTAATCTTTTACTCCTCAAAATTATTGTCTTTCTAAAAAAAATACACAGAGGATAACAGTTTTACTCTTAGCTAATTAATTAAAGTTTTTTTAAGTTTGTAATAATAATTTCATGTGGTAAACATGATCAAATTTCTTTATCTATTTTTAGTAGTGGACAATTAAATTGGAACATCTCAAAAAAGAAACGTGGACTATAAACTTGAGACGGAGAGAGTATATAACTAGACGAGTGCCCGTGCATAGGAACGGGTTTTTAGTTTCGACAAAATTTCATCGATGAATAATTGTTTTTCGGGAACTATATTTGTAGCGCTAGAGAATCATTTTGTAATAATGTTTTTCTGATAGCATAGTTACATTGGGTTCCAATAATGTCAATATGTGTGTGACTGTCTTTTCCGATAGTATTATTTTAAGATTGTACTAATAAAAAAATAAACATTGTAATTAAAAGCCGAGTATCCACGTCTAGATGCACCATGTGTACCTCATAAAAAGGTAAAAAGTTCAGTTACGTCATTCTGCTTTCGTCAAATTTTGTTATGTGCAAGCTGCTTTTGTCAATTAACTACAAGGAAAATAAAACACATTTACAATACTTGGTACAAAAATCTCTTATCTTAAAATGTTAGCCTCAAAATATTGAGTCGAACATGAAGTTCGTTCATTACGTGTATTAGTCTCGGTCGTTCAATCAGTTAACGTTGTAATAAAATAGTATAGGAAATCGGGCTCGTTAGTTAATCTAATATTGTATATGTTTCGGGTTTAATCCCAAGCAAGTCCTGAGCCCGGTCCGAGTTATTTAACCCACACGTTTACTTAAACGTGACGGGTATATATATATATATATATGTTATCCCAAAAGCTTAATCCATTTCACAACAATAAGCTATACCAATAAGCAAAAAGCTAGAAAGATAGAAAGAAAAGGTTGCTCTCTAACCTCTCTCTGTTTCTCTACTCTAAAACCTACGCATTACTTCTTCTCTTTTATTCTTCGATTCATATGGGGGGATGGGGATAGGGTTGGTGAGAGGGTGTGGGATAATCGGCGGGGGATCTATAACGAGAAGGAGCATGGTTTCAATATAGCTTACGTGTTTTGCAGTATTATTCTTAGTAGGTTACAAACAATATCATAATTCATGAGACATTATTAAGTGTACACTTGAGGGGCGGTTGTTCTGGGGAGGTGAGAGGCGAGAAAAGTCAAACCCCGTTTTTGTGCAGAGAGGGGGGGATGTGGGATTAATGCTTATGTGTTTAAGCATGATCTAGGCATAAGGTAACTAGTTGTGCAAGAAAAATCAAGTTAAAAGGTCATAAAGGGTTTGATTTTGGTGATTTTGTGTGAAAAATACGTATTTTGCTCGAAGAGAAATATGCAGGTATGAATGAAGCAAAATATGTTTTGAATGAAGCAAAACATGTTTCAAGCGAAATATGACAGGTTGATTTGAAGCGAAATATGACAGGTTGATTTGAAGCGAAATATGTCATTTTGAATAGAAACATGCATTTCAAGCGAAATATGACATCAAGCGAAATATGTTTGAACTTCAAGCGAAATATGTCTGAACTTCAAGCAAAATATGCATGCAATAGGCCAAGCAAAATATGCAAGGGTTTCTAGCGAAATATGCATTGTTTAAGCGAAATATGCATTGTTTAAGTGAAATATGCATGTGTTTAAGCAAAATGTGCAATTTTTCCAATTAACCCAATTTTGGTGATTCACTTTCGGTACAAACATCAACCTAAACCACAAACAAGAACTTAAAAGACAATCAATTCACAACAAACAAACCTTAAACACAATCAATTACTCACTCATGGTTATCTATTGATTTTATAAAATCCCGTTAAACTCTTTATCGGTTTTAATCATAGACGTGTAAAATCCTATGAAGGTGAATTGCATACAAGACCACAACATCAATCACATCACATCCACTTAAGATCCAACAAATCTTTTTCACTTCAATTCACGTTAAAATAGAAAAGAAAGATACCTTATCTTCGTGTTCGGAATCAGAAGAACAACAAATACAACTAATTCAAGACAAATCAAAAGAAAGTTGCATGGTATTTTCAACGACTTCATTCACACCTCAATCATCTTTCAAACAACGACTTGAAAGGAAGTCGAACGAGAATGGATTCGGACGCGCGTTTGCAACACTCTTTGGTCAAGACTTTGAGATTTTTACACGCACGATGTTCCTAAACATGGATCAACTTCAAAAGCAACTTGATAACAACGAATTTCAAGAGATTGGATCCATGGCCTCTTTTAAAGTTCTCGAGACACAGTTTCAGATGTTCATCAAGTCAAAGATTTATTTGAATGATGAATATATTGTAATGACACGAAACTACTTTCTAGAATACACTCGACTCGATATTCCAGAATTCCGTGATACACTGATCCAAAACATGGATTATGTTAAAAAGTCGATTGAGAAAAGAGCGCTGCATAAAATGGAGTATGACAGCAGGGTGAATGAAAGACAAATCCAGACAACAGAGGAAAAGATTGATACGAGTAATGCACTGGATGCATTGGATGCTAGTTCAGTTATCATTGAAAGCAATGGGACAGAATCACAAGAGCAGGATACAAGCAGCAGATCAGGGAATGATGCACATGTTGATGATGCAGATATCAGACCCATATATGATGAAGAGCCAAAGGCTGAGGTACAAATGACTGCTGATGATAATGTATCTGCTACAGGACAACAACATACTGAGCAACCTGAATCCAATAATGAAGGAGAGGTTGACCAGAATGCTGATCAATGTTATGACACACGTCCTTTGCCTGCTAAATTAACTGATAACAGGACAACTGAACTCTCAAATCAATTACTCGAGTCTGAAAATGTTTGTCTCAAAAAGACTGTTGCCCAGTGTCAAAAAGATTTTGCAAAACTCGAAGCACATTGTATTAATCTTGAACTACAAATGGAAAACAATGTTTTAAAATCAGGGCAACAGAGTCAATTTTTGAAAGAGAAAGGTAATGAAGCCAAGGTTAAACATGACATAGATGTAATTGAAACATATAAAACATCGAATTGGAACATTGTTGTTGATATATTACCTTGCAGAGAATGAGCAGGTATTAAGGAAAAAGAGCACTTGAACAGACTTACAAAGGATTCTTTTTGATTGTCCTATCAAAAGGGACAAGAGTTTAGTCCAAAGACCAGAATGAATCTTTATTGGCACAATGAACAAAAATGTCTAATGATAAATGTGTTGTACTAGCTCAGATCAGAAAAAAGGGGTTTGCAATTGCTCCATTAAAAATGAGTTTAAGGGAAAATAATAGGAATAGTGTGAATATAAGTTTGCTAAAGCCATCAAATCTGGGAAAACCGGCTTGGACAACATCAAAAACCAATCCGTTGATAGACAAACGACTGCGTTTTAAGTCTGAAGACCTAGGTATTTCAAAATACACGGTTTGCCTCCCAAGTGGATGTGAAACAACAAATCCTTGTCAAAACAGTCACTACACATCATTTGCCTAAGGGAAGGAATCTGCCCTCTGCAAAACCTCATCACCTATGATTGCCACCAAGCTCATCTAGTATAGCTCAAACGGAATTGTTCATAATCACCTACTAGAGGAAGCTAAGAAAAAAGGACCACTATAAACACTCTAGGAATCCTAGAACATTTTCTGACTCCAAAATTTTGTTTGCTCGACATTTCAAAAATGTGTCTTTAATGCCAATCATGACGCTTTGTGTAATAAATTCCTGAAAGAAGTCAACTCGCGTGCTAAGGTTCCATCCAATAAGACAACAAACAGAAACAAACCCGTAGAGCAAATAAGGGTTGCAACGAAACCAAAAAGACAGATCCCAAAAGGACATAGGTTTTCAATCAAAAAGACTACCACTGTGAATGTGAAAACAAACAAGTCCTAGATTGTCTTAGGTCGGCAACCAACAGGTGAACTTGAATTCCTCAAGACGGTTTGTCTTAGATGGGTTCCAACAGGAAATACTTCGCCTTAGCACAACAAAGGTTGAAAGTGAAACCCAATTGTTAAATGCAGATATCCCTAACCAATGTGAATGCGAACAAGCTCTTAATGTCAGTGCAGGTACTCTTTAAGACGGGTACAATCGTTCAATCCTACAGAGGAAGGACTCAGTAGTTTGGTTGATAAAAAGTAAGATATCTCAAAAAACAGGGCTTCAAGGAATTTTGTTCTGTTGATAAACATATGTCGTTTTGAAACCAACAGTTCAAGCTCGGTCGTTCTATGTCAAATGGGGTCTGCTGAAAAATAAACACTTCAAGCCCCGTTCCTCAATGTTTAAAAGACGTTTGATCGCAGCTGGATCAAGACTCGTATTCATGGTAATGACGTCTGTTCACATTCTGGTTCAGGCCTCGTTCTTCATCAAATGACTTCTGATCTTAACGTTCAGAACTCTGGAATTCAAGACACCTCAATGAACAGTCAAGTTCAAGATGGATTACAAAAGTTGATTCCCTTTAGCAGTCAAGACAGGCTACATCACGACAAGCAGTTGGAGATTACTATCACTTTCAAATAGCAATGATGAGGACAACAGGTAAATAAATACAAAATCAGAAAATCAGAAAATTTCCAAAAAAAAAAAGATTCTTCTTGACATGTCTCTTGGAATCGATAACATTTACGTGCTTAGAAATGTCGATTAACATTGACACGGGTGTGTAAATGAAGTTCGAGCGAGAGTTTTTCAATTGTTTCATACATTGTCTATTTCTAATTTTACTAAATGGCTTATGTGCAAATGTCAGTACATAACCCGGACTTCATATAAAGGAAGGTTTATAACTTATCCTCACAACGAGAAAATTAATGTTTCTCGGTCTTGAGTTGTTCTTACAAGACATTCAATGTTTTTATCTCAAGAAAAAGGAAAGTGTACGTTTTAGTGCGCTTACCCTTACCGTTAGAAGAGAAGTCCTCTAACATCTGGTTTTTCAAAAGGTGAACACAATTTTTCAAGAATTTCTCGATGACAATTCATAATCTTTCAAAATTGTGTGTTCAGGCATCCATCACTCATGTGTTTTCAAAAGACAATAATTTCTCAATTGGTCCTATTTATTGAGGGGAATTTTCAAAAACAAAGTTTAATGTTCTTGGATACATCAAACTCGTACCAAGTCTTATGTATTCAAAACATTATCAAAATGTTCCAACCATGTCATGTGATAAATATTTTCTCCACGTAATTTTCAAGACATATTTTTAATCACAAGGTATTTCAAAACTAAGTGTTTATTATTTAAAATAAGGGGAGAAAATGTATTTAAATATGATCTAATTGATCAATGTGCTGAAAAGGTTTTATGGTTCGATCTTTATACCCAACAACCTATTAATTTTACGATGATTCTGAAGTCATAAGGTGGTTAGGTTAAGGAATCATTCCGCTGAATGCAACCAAGAACTGGAGGATCTACCCAAGGATAATTCTAAAGATAGAAATAGCATCTTAGGTCGGATTGGAGATGAATGTATATGGGAATAATGCCAACTTATATTGAGCTAACACTGGAACAATCACCAACAAGGTGTAGTAATCGACGTCCTGGTATGCATTGAAGCTGTTTCTGACAGAAGAATTACAAAAGAAATGTATGGGTAAAGGGTCTTAAAAAGAAGCCCTTCCCACACAACTTAAGCAGAAGGAAAACGGGTCAATACTTATGCTGTCAGATCACAAGTTGATTGCTGGACATTTGGAAAACAACATCATGACCCGTGAAAAGCTTGGCAATGCTCAACAACTTTATTATCTTTAGGGTTTCTCTCAACAGAAACTTGTCTCATTTGTCACTGAGATACACACAGTTATCTTATTGGGACATCTCACGCGAGATTGTTGATATTGAATAGGTGCAATATGCTACAGCCTCGAGTACTAAAACCAAATGCACTAATGAGTCTAGAGCCAAGAGTATCATTCAAAATCACGTAGGACACATCATTTCAAACACTTGGTGAACGTTCTCAGGTTCTCAAGCTGTTATCAGTGTCCTACGCAATTCATTGTGATATTTTGCTAGAACATCCGAGTGATACTAAAGTATTCCATGAAGATGGAAACCTGCTTGAGCCAGCATTCAAACAAGTCTTGGTAGGTGACTTTAGAGTTTTTCATTTATGAAATCAAAACTTGTGACATCTGGATATCGAATTTGGTTCTAAGTATATGAATTGTCGGTTGATGAAGTTTGATAAAAAACATGACATCTCGTGTGTTACAAAAATCTTTAACGAGTGGGACACGTCATTTGATTTTCAAATCATTTTCTCGTTTATACATAACGTAAACCTGCAGGTCAATACGGTGGTTATGGTCATGTAAAACATCAATCCCATTCAATGTTTCAATCTACAAAAGTTCATCTATTAGAAAGCTCGATTGAAGTCAATGACTTCGCTAAACTCTGTGATTTTGAAGCTTCAGATAATTGCAAGAGTCATGAGCCATGTTGGTCAAAAACAAAAGGGATCGCAAGAGGGCATAGAGATAAAGACAATGACAAAGGCTCAGAAAGTCAGATCACAAAGCATGAAGGAACAAGCTATTACAACAACAACGAAGACAAAGACCAAGAACACTCGAGCTTTAAATGACAAAAGCAATCTCACTGATCTCATTGAAGGAGTATCATCAATGATCACTTCGGAGGAGAATTGTTAGCCTCAATTTTATTGAGTCAATAAAGGAAGCTCGTTCCTGTGTTCAAGAACCTCACTTTCGGGGGAGATTGTTAGCTCAATTTTATTATGCTTCGAACAAGAGAAGTTCGGTTCATCTATATGATGGGGGCTTCAGTCTGTAATTAGTTAATGTTGTATAGAATAATATCGGAATCGGGCTCGATAGTTAATCTAATATTGTATATGTTTCTTTTAGTTTTTTTTTTTTTTTTTATTTTTTTTTTTTTTTTTTTTTTTTTTTTTGTGTTTAATCCCAAAGCAAAGACACGTGTAGGGTCTAGTTTAAATATCCCACATGTCACATTAAATGTGTAGGGGTATATATATAGATATTTTCTAACTAAGAAAATATCTATCTCATATCTATCTAAAATCTAATATCTCTTTTCTCTCTTCTCTCTCTCTCTAAACAATCTTCTCTTTTCTAGTTTCTTGATTGAATCGTGTTATGAAGTGTTAACTAAGAAAATATCTATCTCATATCTATCTAAAATCTAATAACTCTTTTCTCTCTTCTCTCTCTTTCTAAACAATCTTCTCTTTTCTAGTTTCTTGATTGAATCGTGTTATGAAGTGTTAATCGGGAACCTATAGCAAGGTTGACAGTGAACCCCCACATGGTTCAAATGTAGATATCCCTAATATTCATGAATGCAAACAAACTCTAGATGTAAGTGCAGGTACATCAATCAATGTTCAGAAGGAACAAAGTCTTGATTTAAGTACAGGTACCTTATGTAATGTCAACAAGGAAAATCTCAGAGTATGGTTGCTAAAACAGCTGCTATCTTAGAAACCATTGTCAAAGTGGATTCACAGATGATGATACAGAAAAATGACATTTGAACACAACAGTCCAAGCCTCGAACCTCAATGTAAAACGACATTTGAACAAAATGGTTCAAGCCTCGCACCACAATGTCAACAGAAGTTCATCAAGCAGTTGAGACAGTAACAAGTATATTGAGTGGATTGCTATTCGATTTCCTTGTTCGACGAATATTTCAATGGAGAAAATCAAGTTGTTTTAAAGTCTTCCGTTGTCACTACTACTGATGCATCAAATAAACATCAACAAAACCAGAGTCAAACTTATCCACTTCAAAATCTAGTCAATTGTCACTGTAATGGAAACTTCGTATTGTAAATATTGTGATTTCTATATTTTGTTTTAAATTATTTTGAAAAAAAAGAAAATACAAAATATTAAATAAAATCAACAAAAAGAAAAAAATATATAAAATCTTTAAAAACAAAAAATAAAAATCAGAAAAATTTCAAATACCAAAAAGAATCTTCTCGACATGTCTTTGGAATCGGATCACATTTTGTACCTAAAAAATGTTGATTAACATCGACACGGGCGTGTAAAATAATAAGTTCGACCTAAGTGTTTCAAATGCTTCAAAAACAGGTCATTTCTAAACTTTTTCTCAATGATTATGTACATTTCAGTGCATAACTCGGACTCGAATTAAAGGGAAGGTGTACGCCTGCAGTCCGCGGATTCTATAAAGAGTAGATAAGTCTTTCTTATCATGGTTTTAAAATCGTTGAAACATATTTTCAAAAAGAAATTTCAATGTCAAAATTGTCTACATTTAGTTAGTGGTATTTTTCTATACATAAAGGTATTTGTTTTAAAATTGTAGTGCTCCAATCACTCCCATTTCATGTATAAGTTTTAAAAGAATTGTAGTACGTAGAATGTTATTTTATGTGAATCAATTTTTGAGGGGGAGCTTTTTAAAACAAAGCCTTTTAATGTGTTGGATACATCTCATAAATGTTAATTTTATGTATCTAAACATATTTTGTGAAATTAAAATGTGGAAACTTATAATGTCAATTATTAATATACATTGTTCACTAAGGCATCTCACTCTGTCTTCAACATTTTGTGATGCCATAGCAATCTTTTTCATTTATAATGTCAAGTTTTAATAAATATCGGTATCCTACATATATTGTTGAAGGGGAGCTATCGGAAACTGAATTCATGCAATATCGTGTATAATTTTTTCTTCCCATGGAATTTTTCATGTCATAAATTTTAATCAATTGGTATTTCAAATACTAGTGTTTTATTTATTTAAATTAGGGGAGTAATGTAAATTAAAATAAGATATAGAAAAATGTGATCTTTAAGACTTAAGTGCAACTTGTCCTTCATGTGCTAATCAATTTCGAATCTTGGTAGCACATGTGTAGGGGGAGTATTGGTAATAACAAAATGTCAAAAAATGGTTTTAGGTTTGATCTCTACACCTACAAACCTATTAATTTCACGATGATTCTGATACGTCTAAGGTGGTTAGGTTAGGATGAAGTCCTACGATCCAAATAGAACCGGAGGGATCTACCCAAGGGACAATCCATAGTTGGAAATAGCAGTCTTAGGTATGATTTTGAGAAGAATGAGTATAATGAAGATGCGACTAAGATTGAGCTAACACTGGAACAATCATACCAAAGGTGTTAGTAATGAATCTTGGTAAGCATTTGAAGGGGTTGAAGAAATGAAAAAGTATTGTATGGTTAAAATGGGTAAAAAACAAAAGCTACCCTCATACAACTTAGGACAGATACGGGTCAATTCATAATCTAACATAATCACATGATGATTGTTGATTACTGAAGAAAGCCGTCATAGACACTAGGGATGCATATGCACATCACTTCCCAGCCATTTGAGTTTCTCTCAAAAGAAACCTTGTCTCATTTGTCATGGAGATAAACATGGTATCTATCGGACATCTTCACTCCGATATGTTGATTACTTGAATGGGTGGCAGTCTGCTCCAGCATCCGATTACTTAAAAACCAAAGTGCACAAGTGATTCATAGAACCAAAAGAGATTTCAAATATAAATTCATTTAGGATACAATTTCAAAATACACTTGTTGAACACATTAAAGTCACAAGGTTGTAACAAAAGTAGTCCTACGCATTATCCTTCGGATTCTTGCCAGAGAACATCTGAGTGATACTTAAGTATTCATAGTGAAGATGGAAATCCTGCTTGAGCTAACATCAAACAAGCTCTTGGTAGGTGACTTGCGTAATTCTATATGAATCAAACTTGTGTCAACTGGAAAGAAATGATGGTGCGATTCTATGTGAATTAAACCTTGTTCAGTAAATGATTTGACGGACTCTCTCCTTCTTTCTTCCCCTCCTTCCTTTCTTTTCCCTTATTAATATAAAAAATTCAGAAAAAGGTAAGTAACTATTGATTCCACTTCACGTGTTGTCTGCTTTGAGACGTTCCGATAATGAGAACATGCAAGCATGGTGAATCTAATACATCTGTGTTGGATGATCCTACGCTTTAAGCTAGAAATCCTGTCAAGGAGGTTCTTCTAAATTGAACCTACTTGATCATAAGTCGGTCCTCGCGGAACCGGAGGTTAATGCAACCGAACTCAAGATGAATGACAAAGCCAAATTCATCTTTTATTGCTAACTGTCTTATTTCAGGATTAGACGACGATGTTGTAGCCTCATTCCAGTGAAGTCGGATTCATAAACCACATGCTCATACTCTAGCTTTCAAAGTCAATCATTCAATAACAAGACCGTTAATTCTAAACTTCCTCATTAACAAAGATCCTTAAAGTCAAATAAAGAATCGCCTATTAGGGAAGATTGTTAGTCTTATGATCATATAAGTTAAACAAGAATGTAACAAGTATGAGCATGTTGGTTAAGAGCACAAGTTGATCAAGAAAGTCAAATCAAGATGATTCAAGTCAAATAGATGATGCAAGATAAAGATCTCAAGAACTCAAAGTCAAAAGATTAAAGGTCAGATCAAGTACAAAAGCATGAAGAAACAAAGCATTACAACAAGCAAACTAAGATAAGACCGAAGATAAACAAAGGCAAAGCATATAAACGTCAAAGTCATTCTTTCAACATCGTGGGAGATAATGATAAACATGACAATCTCCTACAAGAATGTTATCAGTTCGTACAAAACTGTAACTTAAAGAGACCTCAAAACATTGAGGAATTTGAAGAATGAGGACCTCAACATTGGGGGAGAGTGTTAGGCCAATTTTATATAAGTCGAACAGAATGTTATCAGTCTAATTAGTCTTGTTAAGGTATGGCTGTCTAGTCGGGTTAATGGGCTTGAATATAAACTATTATATGTCCATGCTGAAGAGCTCAAAGCCATGAGAGCCAATCCTAGCCCATAGAAAGCCCATGCACCATAAGTGAAGGCATAGGGTATAAAAGGACCATCTCCACACATGGAGAAGGTGTTGGTCATTTTATGTGTGTGTTTTCATATGTGTAAAAGATACATATTCCCTTTTAACTTTCTATCTCTAATAAAATCTTCCATTTTTCTTTTCTCTATTTTCTAGCTTTTTGTTATTTCTTATTGTTGTGAAGTGTTTAATATTTGGACAACTAAAATGTTTCGCAATAATATACAAAATGGGTTATATAACCCTGGGATAAATGATGCTTATTAGACGTTATTTGTTGTCATAATGAGTGCGCTGCCGATCTTACCAGGAATTCTTTGGATGATGGACGAAGGATGGTATCGGTTACGCGAACCGATGTGAGAAGGCTAAAGAAAAGGTCTAACTTAAAGACTTCGCTCTGTATAAACCAAAAAGTGATTCCGGGAGGACAAACAAATTGTTATTTAATTTTATCGAGTCTCTCTTCCCAGACATCAATATGGCGTTTTCGCTCCATTTACCTAGAGTATTGATTTGTTATCGTTATCAGTCTTACTGTTTATGCACTTTAAAAACATTTTATTGTTATGTTTTGGCAATACGGCGTATTTTCATGCACATGATACGGCCGTATTTACCAAAATGACCGTTTTTTAGTTCGTTTAGATATTCCCTCCATTAAATTAACCGTAGGTACGAAGATTAGAATACACGTTTTTTCTTATGTTTTATACAGGACCTTGTTAAAGAAATATCGACGAATATAGGTGGGGAATTTACAAATTTGGAGATCTTGAAGTGTTGGAGTCTTGAAACTTCAAGGCGGCTGTTCAACGCAATCTTGCTAATAAACTCAACATGGAGAATCTACCGAGCAAATATCAGGGGAGTTTCTTCATTCTTAATAATTTTTTAAATTTTCCTTTTTAGTTTCTGTTATTTAATGTTTTATATATACAACGAGGACGTTGTATAATTCAAGTAGGGGGGTGAAATTAGAATGATCACTTGTCAAAATTTTCACTATAAAAAGCTTAAATTATGCTAAAATTAAAAAAAAATCAAGCATACTTTTGTGAAATTTACTGATACATACCTGCAACATAACCCTTATTAGTATTGTGAGGGATTTAACCTATCCGTTTCTAATGTTTACCCATATTTCACAATATAGATTGTGTCGGTGATGTGTAGACTTTAGATAATGGCCTTGTATATCTATCCGTTGTCGCGTGATAATAACTATGGGGATTTAGATAGAGTAACTTATTTAAATTGGTAAATTTTAGGATTACACCCAAAACGCCTTTACATGCTGCTTATTAACTAACTACACTGGTTAGTTAACCCCATATAAACCCTTTGTTTACTCTCACTTTAAGAGTAAGATACCCCTAGAACAACCCGTAGAGCCAATCCTTTAGGAACTACACCAATTATTTGTTTCGTTACACCTTTACACCTTAGCCTACCCAATTAGATTAAGTTTATTTTACAGTTGCTAGTTGCTTAAAGTGTAAAGTTTGTATTTCCTGAGTCTTGTGTCAAAATTTTCTATCTTTGGTACGGTTGGAAGAAATTTGCACATCGCAAATGGGAATGTACATTATAGTTAATACTCATGTATTTTTGCTGCCATCGAAATTAATGGTACGTCTGAAGAATGAAGAATTATCGAAGGAATTATCCGGAATTATTATGATCGTGAAGACGGTGAAACGACATAAAATTTCATAGTATAGTGTTAGCAAAAAAAATCGAAAAAATTAGAAAAATCACAACAAAAAAGAGAAGGAAAAGTTTGAAGATAATCATTTCCCAACTACCAAAGGAATTACACGAAGGATCGATTATTCATTGATACAAATCGATGATGTAAAGTATTGTATAAAGTGGAAGATATCGCCACTTACCCTATAAAGTATGTAAAGTATGGGATGTTTGGGAAGTTGACCGTTACGGGAACGCCAACTTAGGTTGTTGTTTTTGATCTATGATCAAGACGTTATAAATAGTTGTGTCTTTATCATGGTAACGGTCGGGAAAAAGTGTCTAGCAACTTGTATTTTAGACTTAATCTATTTGTTTCGTAATTTTTATTTAACAACAATTTAATTCCCTTTCCTAATCATTAATCATGGGTTTTACACGAATGAGGATATGATCGAGCATGCATGTCTATTCCATCCTTACGGCCATGTATGCATGTCTCAGCTGCCTTGTTGGTTTATTACTATTGGTGAAAGTTAGAAGATCCATACCTTATATTACTATACTATTCCTACTCTTTAGCTTATTTGAGGTGGGAGTAAATAGTCACATATGTCTATCCCGTCGTTACGGGTGTGTATGTGTGGTCTTTGTCGCCCTCCTGGGATATTGGTATTGATAAAGATTAGTTAGATTAATCAACTCTAAGCCTTCTCAAACCCATATTTACCTTTATAAACTTGTTACTCCTTAGCTTTAGCGGTGGAGATGTGTATCCTTGCCAAGCTTATGATAGAATACTCGTCACGACCGAGCAATTGAGCGAATTAGTTACATGTTACCACAAATATTAGTTGAGTGATTTGTGTGTTTTCATCTTCCTATTTCGTGAGGTGTTTGTATAACAACCCGCAATTTTCATAAATGTAAATATCCATCTATTAAGTTAGATGATGTATAATCTATCAGTTATATATGAACTCACCTTTTTCAGGGAAATTTTTCGCTTTATTACATTACATTACTTTGCCAATATCTCAATCTGCAATATAACCTGCATAACTCAAGTTAACAGACTCGGACAACCTATGTATGGCAATCCTATCCTCATATATGTCAAGCAAACATCATAACATATCAAGTCAATATCATAATATCATTATTACAAGGTACATTCTTCCTAAAAGGTACCATTTGCAACATTATATCAAAACGGGCTTTAAACCATTATCGGATGCCCTAAACCCTAATTTCATGGAAGGGTTAACCCCTAAAGTGAATGCACAAGCTACTAAAGCATATGTACAAATAATATGATATCTCATTTGAAATATAAAATCTCTTCAAGTCAAAGTACAAATCTCTAAAAGCTCAATGTACAAGTCATTAAGCATGA